>JANHFX010016947.1:29282-73046 GCA_027560015.1 Chloroceryle amazona | reverse complement strand
AAATAAATATATGTATTTATAGAAAATACTTTAGTACTCTATACTGTAATCCTTATATGTGCATGTTTTTTAGAATCAGAGTGGAAAGTCTCCTGTTAAGTAGACTTTTATGGACCTTAAGTTTTAAGGCAAATGATTTTCTATATGCATTGCATACACAGACTGTAGAAATTGCACGAGGAAGGTGAATTGGTTTTGCAAATAAATCTCTGACTTTTCTGCTTGTTATCACATTGTGGAGAAAAAGGATGTAGGTGCTTGTTAATTGGGTTATACTGCACATATGTATTTACTGTGCAAGACAGGGTGACTAGTGCAACACAGTTTAACATCCCAAGGTCTGGTATATTCAGGTAAAATGTAATTTCTTTACACCTCATCAAGATGCTCTGTTTATAGCCTATCAATGTGCACTCATATTTGAGGCATAGCTTTTAAATGTGACAGTAAATGTTAGTGATGCAAATATAATTTGTCATAATAATTAAAACCAGTCCTAAATGTACTCAAATTCAATAGGATTGCAGTGACTGATACAGGACATTCATTTTGGATAGGTTTTGAATGTTTTTCTAATAAGCAAAGGATAAATCTTTTCTTAAACAAAATCCTTATTTCAAATCAGTCACAAGCCATAGCATTTAGTAATGTCTGTTGTTCTTTTTTTGCTTCCAGGGAAGAAGAGGCAAGCCAGGCCTCCCAGGAAAACCAGGACCACCAGGACCTCCTGTGAGTAACTAATGAAGGGAATGGGAAATTTTCACTGTATCCGAGGACTTTGTTACCATTTTTATAGCAGGTTACCCAACCATAATTATAGTTGATAACAATTGATCTGTGTTTATTCTGCTGTATCAAACAGCTACTATTGGTAGCCTTTTGATACAGCAAAAATATATGAGGAGCTGCACAGGGAGAAAAGAACAAGACACAAACTTTGTCAGATGAAGCAGAAATTGTCTGGCATTTCAAAGACAGACTGGCCATGTATGCTAAATGTGAATACTCTGCATTCATTCACTTTTCAAAATGCGTGATGCTCTGTAGAAGATGGGATAATTTCTGTCTCAGAGGGGTAATTTGAAAGATGAAGGACTGTGTGAAGCGTGTGCCAACTGTCTGAATGGTAGGGAGGATTATACCCAGTACTGGAATGAGCACTCAGCTGTATTTCAAATGAGTTTACAAAAGAATTAAAAAGATTAA
This sequence comes from Chloroceryle amazona, assembly GCA_027560015.1. NCBI lineage: Eukaryota > Metazoa > Chordata > Aves > Coraciiformes > Cerylidae > Chloroceryle > Chloroceryle amazona. Next base: position 71,840 of record JANHFX010016947.1, on the reverse strand, counting down.
GAAATACATGACTCTATGAAAGGATTTGTAATATAAAGAACTAAAGTGTTTGACTCAGATCTAAGAGGTTTAGGATTTTAATTGTATGGTTTTTTAAGTGATACATGATTTAGAATTTAAAGTCAGGCATGGATATATATTAGTCTAGAATGAGCAAAGCCTTCTTTTGGTAGAGGAAGACTTGGTCATATTTGTAAAATTCCCTCTGTGTTGTGTTGAAAAAAAATGCCATTATGCACATACACAAAACATCTATTGTTTGTGGGTTAAGCAAACTTCCACTGGGTTACATTCTTAATATGAAACAATGATTTCATAATTCCATTTTCTGTTTACCTGAAATAGGTAAAGACCAGTAGTTTATATGTCAGAACATTTGATCCATATTGCTTAAACCTCACTGCAAGAGAAAACTCATCTTTTCTGTGGAGAAGAGAATAATGCACTACTGCATGCAATACAGTGACTAAAAGGGAATAAATGTCATTTACACTTATCTAAAAGCAAAACTACACTCATTTTATAAATCTTTTCTCCCTTTTTCCTTGCAAGATGTGTTCAGAAAGAGGAGTTGATGATGGAGTTCATTTGTCCTTCATAAAATTAAATAGTTAAAAACCTCTTCTTCTCCCCTGCATATAGCCACATTGAAGCCAAATTAAATTTGAGTCTTTTGTACAGTTTAGGCTTCCTAATGCTGCAGCAATACTGCAGACTGTGGGAGTCCAAATAGAGGAAAGGAGTGATGCAGAATCTTTCATAACACAGATGATGAAAATGACCTTTAAAAGGAAAAGAAAAAGAAAGAAAAAAAAGAAAAAGCAAACCCTAGCAGAGGTCAATGTTAGACCTAATCTACTTAGTTTTTGTGAACCAGTGAAAAGCTGTTTCTCCATTATAGATTTCTGCCATCATAGATTTGCTGGCAGGTCAGGCTTGTGAAGATGTATGATCCTTGACAGACATAGCAGAAATCTCGAGTGGAAGCTAAATTGCACTTTGATAAGAGAGACACAAATTTCAGGTTTTCTTACAGCAAATAGAAAGCTCAATTTTGTCAGCATGGCAGCATCCATACAAGGAGCGTAGTATGGGTACTGTAGTCTAACACTACATATCAGAAAAGCATTCCTCAAGCACAGTCATGGCCTAGATATTGGTTAAAAGAATTTGTTTCTGATATAACTACCTTGATGTGCTCCTTACATTGGATACAGCTATACCAGCCTTTTGGGGTCATCTTCTGAGATGGAATATAATGCATAGAAAAAACATACTCTAAAAGCAGTAATGCCTGCTAATGTGCACTGACAGTATCCCCATGGTTAAAGTGCTACATTCTCTGCAGTTCCTCCTTTCTTTTTCAAGGCTCATGTCATATTAAATTTTGCTGTAATGTGCTTCCGGTTGCCCCTTCTCTTCTATTAGTAGTAGCAGCTTTCTCATGCACGTGGATATATTGTTGGCCTTTACTTTGGCCTTTCCAAAGTGTGACAGGGTGGTTGCTGTCATAACTTTGGCATATACAGAAAACAAAATGCTTAACAGATTGACAGAACCTGTAAAAAATTAGACTCTACAGTAAAAATAAGTTTGATGTTTGGTTGATATTTGGAAGAGTATGAAATTTCTATTTGAGAAAAAGGAGATTCAGTCATTAATTGTTAGGGTAGCTACAGTACACACTGTGTGTTTCAAATTTATAAATTTATCTAATTTATTTATCAGTTGATGCCATGACATTAAGTACTTAATTTAGATATTAAAACAACCAGCTATTCAGTAACAACAAAAAACCCAAACTGTCAGAAGGAAATTTCTGTCTCCTTGAGGAAGAACTTGGTGAATTGGATACAATACTCAGGGGCTTTGATATAAAGGGCAGACCTAAAAAAAAAATTGTGTGTGGCAAGGGATTCTGAGACCACATTCTGAATAGTCAGAAGGGCCTTAAGTTAGACACTACTAAGAGGTATGCATTTTGATTAATTAAAATAATATTTTTTTACCTGCTTGTTGCATGGTAGCAGCATTTTTTTTTTTCTTTTATTTTTCCCTCTAAACCAATTTCTGGTGACTTTTTTTTCAGTAAAATTTATGTTAGTAGTGAGTTTGATGAAACAAATCAGTTAAAGTGTCACTCTCTATGCAACTTCTTCCAGGTATCCTTTCTTTTGTGTGATTCATCCCTTATCCTTTCTTTTTTATGTCATTTTTTCCCTTTGGAGCAAATCCAGTGCCCACAAAAGACAAGGAGTCAATGAGGATTTTTATTGGCAAGTTAGAAAAAATATATTTCTGTAAGCCTACCCAGATGACGATCCTCCTTTGAGTATTTTTTTTTTTAAAGTTTATTATAGACTTTAAAGTGTTCTGTTATTCCCTTCTGATTTGGAATTCATGGTTTGCATCCTTGCTGGCTGATGTTGATTTTGAGTACTTTTCTGTTATTTCAGTACTGGAGAGCTGAGATGTGTGCCTCATGCTTGTCTCACTCCAGCAGGTAACAATTTATGCTGAAAACATGGAATCCAAACGAGTTAAGTAGAACAGCAGCTCCCTCTAGTGCCTTTTGATCCCTTCCCCCCTCTGAAGAGCCTAGAGAGCAGGTTAAAGCTGCTGTTCATTTAACTATTCATTTAAATCTCAGAAGCATTCCGAAAATTATGATTGTGAAATCAAAAATCTCTGTAGCCTTTAAATGTATTTCATACATTATCTTGCTTGCAATTCTTCTAAAGCCTTCTGAAAGAGGTAATGCCTCTTTCACATGCTGTTATCCTGCTCGGCATGGTTCTCACTGAAATTGAAATGCTGATTTCATGAAACAAAAAGAAATATAATAGTACAGCATTTTGATCTGACTGAAGTACTGAACTGATAGATCTCTTCTGTTGTAGCTACAGCACTTGACAATGCAGAAGGGCAGACCATAGGTTATTTTGCATACGTATGCCTCAGCCATCTAGTTCCCCTCACAAATTTTTTTTCAGTACTTAAAAGCAAATGTTTAGAAGGTATATGAACTTAATTTTTACATGCTGTTGGACTAAGGTTGTACAGACCCACTTTTTCAGTCTTCATTTTGACAAAATGCTTTTCTGTATGGAGTGATGCTCAGAGGAGATCACTTACTTTTCTATTCACCCTACTTAGAAAATAGCTTCTAGCAGTGTTTGACATATTGTGGTCAGTTGTGGAAGGTTTTGAGGTTGGGTTTTGCTTTTTGATTGTTGTTTTCATTTTTAATTTTACAAGAATCAGCTGTCGTGTATTTCTATTTATGTAGATAAGCTAGAGGACAGAAAATAGAGGTTTACTGGTTTCCCCATTGAGGTTTAACTTTTTAGTTTCCTGTCCCAGTTTTCTTTGTCTCTACTGGAACTGTTATGACTGGAGGAATTTCATTTCTCAATAGTACCCATTTTAGTGGTATATCAGACTGTCTTTAAAAAAAAATAGAGTGCCAAGCTAGAGTTGTGCTACAGCCTTCCACCAGTATAGCTGCATGTGCATGTGAATATGACTTCTGCCCAGTGTTGTTTTTTGGTGGGAATGCTATCAGCACTGTTTTTTAAAGATAGGAAACATGAGGACTACCCAATTTGGTCCAAGTACCATCTTGTCCAAAAAAAGCTGTCTGTGTCAGAGGCAGAAAAGAAACTTGGTTAGTAAACTGCAATCACGATCATTAATCCTCTTAAACCTGCTGTTTTCTACTAACATGTCCAAAGTCATTTGCAACCAGAACAGATTTATTTCACAGTTGCTATAGCCCCTTTAAGCTCATCATTCAATTCATCCTTTACCTTTGCAAGAGACTGATCTTCATATCTTTTGTCTTCACAACTATTCCTGCTGGGAAGCTTAACTTTGTGCTACTCCTTAAAGTCTTAAATTAAAATAAGATTTCATTTTTGTTTCTGTCGCATGTGAGGCAGTAGAAAAGTTCACAGACTACTTGAATTTCTCGGTTTGATTCTCTACACTTTTGGTCTTTTGTTATTCCATATGTATGTCAGTGCCACCAAACTAGTTATCTTAAGTAGCCAGCAGTTTGCCTTGGAAATCTCATTTCCTCTGCTTCAGGAAATGTTGTTCCTCTACCAATATTTTGAAAGTGAATGAATGTTATCAGTTAATTACAATAAACCGAAAATTAAAGCAATGATAAGTAAAAACTGTCAGTAACATTTCTGGTATTCTTAGTCTTTCAACTCCTTTTTAGAATATTGGAAATGCTTACATGGTAGGACAGGAATGGCTGGCAAGGGTTCGTCTATGCTTGTTTCTATGTATTGAAGTTTTAAAAATCCATATGAAAATATATTTTATTTAATGTATTCTATTGTGGCAGATGTCGTACCTTCATTCCTTCCGTTTGCTCTCGTGATAGTTATATAGTATTGCACATCTGCAGCAATGAATTTCATGATTTTTTATGTTATAGTAATCAGAAAAACAGTATTTTAATTTAATGGGCAGGCACAGATCATAAATAGATGGTTAAAGTGATTACACTGAGTCACTTGCAGTGTTGTGTTCCCTGAAATGGCCTCTTCTTGAGATACAACCAGTGCAATTTACTTGTTACACATTTTACTGCATGGACTGTGAGATTGGATAGACTTTTTCAGCAGTCTCATCTTTACAGAAATGCAGATGAACTATAAAAGTTAAGGGAGAAAAATATATTTTAAACCCCAGTAATTTCACGGTTTGGAGCTATTTCCTTTTAAGCACCCGTGTTTCTATTCCTGACTTGTCTATAGAAATAACATCTGAAACCTGTTTGTAATTTTGGAAAACAATCAGGACACATTTTCAGTTCTTTTCTTATTCATACAACTGTACTCTCTGTGTGCTTCACTTCTCTCAATTACAAGACATGATATTGAAACAGAAAAAGGAAACTCCACTCAAGTGAGCTTAAAAGTGGCAGATGTGCACAATTCTCATTCAAAAACTAGAAATTGCCTGTACAATAATGCTTCAAGTCCTGATAATTTCATTGCCTTTCCACGAGCAAACCAATGCTAGTAGTTCTTTTCTTCTCGTGTGTGTGTGTGTGTGTGTAGAGACTTGAGTGGATTATGCATCTGTATCAGTGGAAGCGAAGAGAGATACTAGAGTTTAGGAAAACTCCCTTGAATAAAAGCATTTTCTGTTGTTGTACACTTATTTTATTAATTTTACTTTAGAAAGGATGATGGAAAGATAAATTTATTAAATTTATGTCAATTTTTGAAAATGAAGATACTAAAACCAGAGAGGTGATTTACTTTGGGTAATACAAAGGCTGTGAGATAGTCAAGAATGCAACACAAATGCCTTAAGTTCTCCTTGATTGCCTTAGTCACGAGACAGTTCTGGGGTTTTTTTGAGGTTATGTCTGTTTTTCAAACCCCTGCCGTGTACAAAGACTTTCCATTTTGTCACAAATTATTTACTTGATGTACAAATAATATCCAAATGATTGGGGTTGGTGGCAGATGCAGCTTTCAATTCTTCCTGGGTTGTGTGGTTGCAGCTGTTTTGTTAGTGGAGAAACAGCATGGTGGCAAATGAGAAGGGAGAATAAATACTTTTTCTTTTTTTTTTTTTTTGACTGCTTGCAGGTTTACAGAATCCTGAAAGGATTCTGGATTCAAGGATTCAACACTGCAGGATTACAGTGTTGATGTTGAGACATCTAGTAAATAGGCAGTGTCATTACAGTTCAGTCCTAACTCTAGATTGCCATTTTTAATATGGATATCAATGTAAAAACTAACTTCATAAAACAGAGTTGAATGAGCATCGCAGTCAAAACATCATGACTATATTTATCTTATTTTTCAATGTAAATTTGACATGACGATTTACTTTCAAAATCAAGTGAATTGAAAATGTTATGGCCTTGTATCTCTTTTGATGTCGGGTAACAAAGAGGAAGTGAGGAACCTATTATGTTTCATGTGGCTTTCAAATATTCCTAATGTCTCCTAATATGTAAATATCACTATCTATCTACAACAATGTAATCACAGTAAAATACATAGCATGATATTTTATAATTTAGTTATGATGTCTCAGAACATACCTGTTTTCTTTTGGTATGCCACAATACTGCCAGATCTTACTGATTTCTCCTTCAGCTTTAATAATTTTTGGTTATTGGACTTCAGTTTGGCTTTACCATCTTCCTAGTTTTTAATATATTCAGACTCCATGGAAACTTTGTTTCTCCTTCAGATTGATTTTTTTTTTTCCCCAAGCAAGTAGTCTGTTTAATCAAAATCATGGTTCTGTTTCTCATCTTTTTGAACTTAAGTACCTCAAGGGAAGTACCTTTACAGGTAAGAAAAGCCATCAAGAGTTTCACAGAATAGTCTTCTGCATGTGGGAAAACTGTGGTTTTGCCATTCTGTGCCCTCCTACATCTTGCCAGAGAAGGCTTTGCTGTCAGAATGCAAATCATGACCTACCTTGTTTAAATGCTGTGTCAGAACACTTCAAAATGTGATTACATAAGAACCAAAAAGATACCAGAGGATATTAGCATCTTCTGTGAATGTGAAATTATCAGATATGAGGAATGCAACCCATGACAAAATCATTGCTCTTCCTCTCATCATCTTTTTCCCTGCATTGCCTGATGGTCTATACAGCAGCAACTCAGGTCCTCCTTAAATAAGCATAGTAACTGGTTCTTTAGCTTATATTGACCCCGAATGCATGGCATTTCAGTATTTTCCTTGGATCTCTAAGTGCATTTTTTCTAGGAATACTTTGAAGGCTTGCTGCTGCACTGCTACAAATGTTACAGAAGTTGTGTTTAAGAAAATGTTAATCAGTTGAAATAGTATTTTCATGTTAACCAATTGTATCTTGAGTAAGAAGTGATTTTGATCCTTGACTTCCTGTAATAGTTTTACAGGTCCTTTGGGATGAAAATGGGAGAAATTTTCAATAGATTCTTATTTTGAAAGGGTAGAAAGCTGTTTTCTTGTTATGATGCATAACACCAGCATAATTATATCATGTGAGGTATGTGTAATTACAGGGCTCATAAAATAATTAACAAAGACCATATACAAAATTAAAATGTGCTATAAAAGCTCTGACTGTTCTCTAACATAACATCTCTGATGGATAACCAACCTCCATTTTTTATTTTTCTTTTAAGTAACAACCGTTTTCAAAGCTGAATAGAATTCCGATCCCTAAAGCAGTTTTAGGGTGCATGTATGCCAGCTGCTTTTTCCTCACTGACAGGAAAGCTGCAGAGGGTAAATTGTAACTATAAACCCCGCCCCAGAGGAGGAGAGTTGTCTTTGTGCCCTGTCTCTGTTGAATGCAGGTCGCTCAGACTGTGACTTCATTGAGTATGTTTTAATCTTATAAATGCAGTCAAGTGTTTCTTATAGCCATCATGAGTGGCTGTAGTTCATATTATGTGTTGTGAAAATTTCAATTCAAAGGGAGAACTATGCTGATTTGTAAATTTAACTGAGTTTTAGGTCATAAAATACTGTCTGAACTATCTGCTTTCTGCCCCGATTCACAACACTTAAAAATCTTGTTAAGGGCCTGGTTTATGGCAGATTATGTCTAAAAATGTCTACACCTCCTTTTGTGTAGGAAGTTCCTTCTCTGTTGTTGAAATTCTTGATGAAAGATGTGTGTTTAAGTATAAACTTGCAATGCTAATAAAGCTAGGAAGTTAGTCTTTTGGAGAATTCTGGCACTCCTCAACTTCACTTTCTGTAAGTTAAAAATTTGTCTGTTTACTCATACTAGGAGCTGCTTCTACATCAAAAATTGTGCTTTGAGCTAGTGGAAAGAGTTTTAAAATGCTGCAGAATAAAGACGCTGCTCATACCTTATATTAAAGTTGATACAGATGTCATCTTTGCCTTCTCTGATAGAGCATTTCACTCCAAAAGAATTTGCAAGTTTTCAAAACTCAGGGATTTAGAAACTGTATCTTCTCTGTGCCTGAAGAAAGATATAATGACCTTACAGAAAATCATTTGCTATATAATCAAATAAAAGCCTGAACCCTTTTACATGATCACTGGTTTTTGAATGCGCATATGTAAATATAGTGTCAGTTAAATTAAATGATACATGTTTTTCCATATAGGGACCTTCTGGACTGAAAGGAGTTCTGGATTCATTGAACAAGCATTATAATGAGGTATGAAGATTTGATGTAGTGTCTGTGTGTGTGTGTTTATGACTAGGAAGTATAACTAAGGTAGAAATGGCCACAGTTTTGATCCCTGCAAACCACATTTCAAGTTAATCCAAAGGTTACATCCTTCCCTGCCCCCATCCCGCATCCCTGTACAAGCACAGTCCATACTCCAGTCACATATCCACTGTGTCATCTATCCTGCTGCAATGTGTCTTACCTCACATCCATCTTCTACTCACTTATTTTTGCCTGGTGGCAAGGTGGGTGGACCACCTAGCTGTTAGTGTAAAGTACCAGTTCCCCATTTATAAACCTAATTGCTCTAAACTGTGCTTGACATTTCTTCTTTCTTGACCTACTCTGTCATGATTATAAAAGTAGAATAGAAAGGCAAGTAGGCATAATTTTAAAAGATCTCCTAGCAATCAATGAGGATTATCCTGATATTTGTATTATAGACTAAAGGAAAAGATACTTTCTTCATTATAGAACCCCCTGCAGCTACAATCACTTCATAGAAAAAAAGTTAAAATTGCATAGAACTGTTCCATGTGACAAGATTTTAAATTCTTACCCAGCTTTTGCAAATCATTTAAGCAGTGGTAATGTCTGCCATTGTAAGGAATTGTAACTCAAATGTTACAAAAGTTTTCTGAATTGTTGCAAAAGTGAGTATATAACTTTTCTGATTAGAAAATAGTATTTTATTCAAAGACTGATGAAGCACTATCACGAGAATTTATTCTTAATACAAAGGTTACATAAGGGTTTTCACACCTTACATAATGCATTTCAAACCTGGAAGTCATCAACTTCTTTTAAAGTATGTAACTGCAAAGAGCAGGTGAATTCAGGATATTTTTCTTATATAACATACCCAGATGAGTACTAAAATCTTTTTTTGAATAGGGATTCTGGAGCAAAATTCATGTCAAACATAACTTTCCAGTTGCTTTTATCACTGAAGTGATTTCTCTGATATTTCTGATATTAAATCCATTCCAGATCAGTGTATCACCTTAGAACATGCATTAGAAATTAAGCATAGTTTTACATACTGTCCTGGACAGGGACATTTTCATACCTGGAGACATTTCTGGTTTTGGTCTGCCATTACATATGTCTGTTTGAAGTTTTCTGTATTTTGTCTTTTTTTGTATTTTTTTTTTTCTTACCAGCTTATTTTTCCTACCAAAGACATCTTTCACTTCTACCAGCCCTGTTTCCTCTATCAATACCATATTTATTGCAACTCATTCCCCACCTCTGCACTGTTAATCTCTTATACCCTGATAGTCTCTTTAAGGTTAATTCTGCAAGAGGAAATACAAGTAGTGGTGATCTTCAGGAACTGGCAAGCATCTGTATGCAAAAATTGGTTTCTTATCATTGTAAGACTCTAAGAATTCATAAGCTGTTTTACATTTCCTAATTAACAATCATCTGGAAAAAATGTAGACCAGCTGCCCCTTGTCTATAAATTAATCATCTTTTAAATTCTGTAGAGCTTACCAACTTTATTCTTCCTTCAGCTGTCTAGCTTGAAGAATTTAATGACTCTGTCATGAACAATTAACTGTTCAACAAGGAAATGCTGTTTGGTTTCAGCTGAGAGAGGAGATGGTGTTCTGATTCAAGTAGCAGTTCTATGCAAACTTTCTGTAACTATGTGGTAAGGTCTTCCTAGTCAACTTAATTCTCCAACTGCTACAGTGAACATGTTAGTTTCTATACATTTTATGACAGGAATGGGATATTCACATCAAAGACAAGATAATGACATCAAAGAGGTCATCAAAAACAAGGACAGCTTGTCTGCTTTGCCATTGATTATTCATTTAGGCAGATTTATGCACCAGTAACTCTCGTTTTTTTCCCCCCACACTATTATGTAGTATGATGAATGCTGATTTTGATTCACTGTATCTTGGAGGTACCAAGCAATGTTCTATATTCCAGTATATAATTTGCAATGCACCTCAATTATTTGCGTTTATGAGATGATATTTCAGTAATACCCTGAGGTTTTTTAAATTCCTTACACCACAGGAAATAGTTCTGTCATTGTCCAACATTTTATACATCTCAAAGATCTCACGAGATCTTCTTCAAGTCTGTTTTTCTAAAGTGTTAAAGTTGTGACCAAAGTTTTGTTGCTGTAGATTTATTGGTGGGTTTTTTGTTTGTTTTTGTTTTGTTTTGTTTTGTTTTGGCTTTGTTGGTGTTTGTTTGTTTGTTTGTTTTTTCCTGAGGGGATTAGTATGGCTTCTTTGCATTGGTGTTTCTAGGAATTATGAAAAACTACTACCAAGAAATGTGGGGCATCTGTGAGGGAGATCTTAAGACCCATCATACTTAATAAAGTCTTTTTTTCTATAATTTCTGTCTATCTTAACAGACTATTTGAGATTCTTCTGATTTCTGTATGGTATCAATAAGTAGTTTTAATTGCACAATGGTTTTAAACAATTTGTTGCAACCAAGCTTTTTATGGCTCAGTATCAAGCACAGTATTGCGTAAGGAGGCTGGTGTACAAGTCTATAAAAGCAGAATTTACTTGACCCACGTAAAGTACAATTGCTGATTGCAGCAGCAAATTGTGCTGAATGGCAAACCAAGATCAGCAGTCTTTCTTTAATGAAGGTGAGGGGAACCTGCTGAGAATAAGTAGTAGCATTGATCCTCAATGAGATGGGAGACAGCACTCAAGGATTTCTTCCCTTGTTGTTCTTCCTTTATGCCTGTTCTTGCAAACCATTTTTATATTCCTTCTTGTTACGTGTTTTGTGCTTTCAGCATAAATGAGACACTCTACACCCACTCAATACATGCATTTTGTTCCCTTCATTATGCCAAGAAACTGGTTCTACCCTGCACTGTAGGTTGCATTCCTTCAGTGATTTCTAAATGATGCCTTGTGATTTGTGTTTATATGCTCTCAGGCCTCTGTTATCATCTTTTGCCTGGGCTTTCAAGATCTTTGTTTGTCATCTTTTTTACCTTCTGGTTTTCCATACATAGTTATAAGGTCACTTCAGTCAAATATACTTCTAAATGTCTTTTGGAAAGGGCATACAGATCAGTTTAATCTAAAATGTTCTCCAACACAAAAAAATATAAAAGAAAACATAACACAAAGTGATTGAAACTACATCACAATCTGCTCAGGAAATATTTCAAAATCATTATAATTTTTAAGAATTATATATTATTCTTGAATAATTCATTATTGCTTTTCTAAGACTTTTTTCTTTGATGTATTTTACTTCTATTTTGTTGTAAAAAAGCAAATGTCCTACAAATGTGCGAAGAGCATAAAAGTAACTATTTGGTCATTTTTAAGCCTCCGTGTATGCAAACAAATGCACAATTCAAATCATAACTTGTAAAATAGTCTTAACAACAGACACCTTGTCCTTAGTCAAGTGGTAGTCAACTACTCAGCACTACACAAGTTCCCTTCTACAGGTATCTGCCTCTTGCTCTGGAGCTGATAGTGATAATTAGGTTAGTAACAGTATTATGAACTCTAAATATTGAAGAAAATACTTCAAGACCTTAACATTTCTAAAATAATTATGAATTATTACTATATGAAAGTTATTAACGTCTGAAAATATTAGCAGAGTGTAAACAGCACTCATTCATCATGATGTTTGCCTACTTTAGAGGTACAGAAACTGGAACATGGCGAGGGGAGTTGGTGTGCTCAGGGTTCCCATTCATCTCAGTGGCAGATGTTCTAGCACTTGGATTCCTTGGGTCCAGACTCAAGTTCATTTTTCAGGATCATTGGTTTTGTTGCTTTTCTTTTCCATTGTCATTAAAAGAAAACATGTTCCCCTTAGGTAGTCTGAGCCTGCCTTTGTGAAGAGAAAACTGTTTGCTCTGTATTTTTTTGTGTCCGCCTTGTACAGATGCAGTGCAGTAACAATGGAGCAAGTGTATAACCTGAACCCCTGGTCCTTAAATCTGGCTATTTTCTTTGAGGAGCAGTGTAAGGAACCTGTTGATCATATTCATTCCCTCTCCTTCTGTCTCACTACTGTAGTAGACTTAAATTAGTTCTATTTACATTTCATGCTGCACAAGCTTTAAACTTCTGAGTTTTTGTCATAAGAAAGAAGTGATTTTTATTGGTTTTTTCCTAACATACATGAAAAATGTTCTGTAATAATGAAATATGAGTTCAGAAAAAACCCACACCACAGATTTGCATAGCAATATTCTACATACACATTTCCCTTTCATGCTTTTGTTCATCTGCTGCTGCTCTGACAGGGGTATGAACTCATGACTAAGAATGTGTTGCTGCAATACATCACTTCAATGTACTGCACAGGCATTTAGTATCCCTTTCTAGTAGGAAATTCAGACTTCTCAATTTACATACTGGTAAATTATATGGAATTGTTATGGTAAATAAATGGTTACTGTAAATAAATGATGACATGTTCTGTTCTCTGATCATTGTGGTGATATTTCTTCCCAGAGTGATACAAGACTATTAGGATTACTTGGGACCCCTGGACCCAAAGGCCAGAAGGGAGACATTGTAAGCATTTTGGATTCATTTGGTGAAATGTCTGTCTAACCTACCTTTGCCACCCTTAACACAGTATCTTTTATTAGATTTATCACAATGATCTTTGAAGGAATAGGTTTTAGATATGACTGTCTCATTGATCACTGCAGTTTAATATCCAACTCATCGTGCTATCCTGCAGGGACAGCATGTGAGCATTTCTCCTCTAATATATGATAACCAGAAAGGGAAAATGCAGGTAGAATTATGTGTGGTTTCCATGGCACTGTCTGAGGAGAAGTCAGATGACATGTCCTGATGGTTGAGGGAAAAGCCTCTAAAAAAGTTGAAATTCAGAAAATATTTTTACCAGTACAGCATGAATATTTAAAGCAGTTTCTTTTTAACGACATTAAAGCAGTTTCTTTTTAACAGTAGGACTTTCTATACCAAAACCACTTACACTCAGTGTTTAAAAATTACTTGGAGGTCAAATTCTCTATCCACACCATGTGACAGTATATTGTTTGTAGGCATCTGTCCTGTTGAAGCAGTGGAATGAATCATTAACACTTGGATGTTAATGAGACAAGTTCTCTGGGTATGTCAGAGGATTGAGGGTTTTTTTTTATTGAGAAACCTGCTGTAGAAAACAGTCTTTTAAATTAATTTGCAGATGTTTAAATCTCAGATTTCCATTGCAATAAAAGCTAAGATTTTTGTGCCTTACACAGAACAAAGTACAGTTGAAGGAGGTGTTCATTAGTATTTGTTATAATAGAAAAGTTTTAAAATATAATTTATTCTGTTAAAAGGGTCAAAAAGGAGAATTGGGAATGACTGGCACAAAAGGAGAAAAGGTAAATTAATTCCTTATTTCTGTGCTTAGGTATGATACTAGAAGGTGGCTGAATGTACAGATTATGAATCATATCATGGAAAATATACTCAGGATCAAGACAATATATTTGGGCATAGGAAAAGGTGTCAGTATCTGAATGTCCTTAATTTCCTCAAGCCCCTCCTTGAGAGCATATCTACATATGCAAGTAAATTTCCAACTGCTCACAAAGTCATTATACTTTAAACACATTCAGACTTTTACTGAATACCACTTTAAAATTATGTTTATATAAGCTTATGACTAGTGATTGCCTCACAAATTAGTCACCATTCATATTTTTACAGGTTACAAATGTGATCATCAATATCCGTATGAAAAAAACAGGAATGTAAATTATTAAAATTTATAAATTAACTCCCTAACTTAATGTCTTCTAATTTAAGCTTCAGTTTTCCATAAAGGTTCAGGAGGGATGTAACTGGGAAATACATGCGTATTTTGTTTTTCTAGGAACATGTGATGTACGCAGTTCCTCATCCAGCAAATAACAGCTATTTTGGTATTCAGCTCTTCACCTTGCAGTTGGTTTCTTTGGTCATATCCTTGTGTATAAACAGTTTTCCTGCAGGCAGAAACTTTTTTTACTCTTCTTGATATGACAGATTCATGATTTTGTGTGTTATAAAGCACTGGTGTTACAGAATTTGTCAGATTTGTAGGCATCATCGCTCTTTTTAGTTCATGTTCCTGACCCTCCCTTGTGCTCCTGCTTGAAAGCATCACATGTCATGGTCTTGTCATTAAATCAACATCATCCCTCAAGTAAACTTTTGTAGTCCATATACTTACCCTATATGTAGGTTAAAAAAAAAAAAATCATAAATAAATACATAATTTTCAAGGATTCTTCACCAAAACCTGACATATATACTATTTACCATTTGAAATTAATCTACGTTTAATTCTTCCTTGTGTTTGCATAGGGAGAGCCTTCTGAAAAAGGGGACAAGGGAGATCCAGTAAGTATAGCTGTGTTTTGAACTGATGATGTGAATAATTTACATTTGATATGATTTTTATACTGTTTCCATGCTGTAAGTTTTTTCTTTGTACACTTTCATTAGATCCAGTAATTGCATAGAATAGCATATATATTATCTCCTTCTTATACAAGTATCAAGCTCACACAGGTTATAAATAACAAGCAGATGTCCTGTTCTTCAGCATTCCTGTAGTTGGTACAGTCCATAAAGTTTCCAGTGTGGCATTTAACATCAGGCAGTTTTCTTATAACCATTTTATGTGTGCATAATTTTTTTGGTATTATGAGGGATATTTTCAGAGTGCTCATTCTGTAAGAGACTGTTCACACGTGTTTCTTATTTTTACTCAACTATTGTCCTCTCTTACAACATATGACAAAAGCTATTTATGTTGTTTAATACACAACTGAAGGTTGCTCAGCTACTTGTGATTAACACAATAACCAAAATAAGGCATACTGTAATGATGTGTGGGTTTGGAGATGAATGCTGTGTCATCACTAGAGATTTACTGAAGAACAGACTTCAGACTGGAGAAGTTATTAAGCAATTTTTCTTTAAAACACTAAGAAAACCTGGAAACAGAATTAGTTTGAAATAGGAATGCCTTTCTGAGTTTGCACAAGGCATCATAAATTCTTTACTGCTTTCTCAATATTTGTTGTTTGCAAACTGTTTTGTAATATTTGAAGGTAGCAAATTAATCTTTTAGTTGATCTTAGTTAAAATTTTCATTTCTTATGGCTATACCTGCTATTTTCAGGGAGAAACTGGAATGGAGGGTTCAAAAGGAAACAAGGTATATTTTTATATATACATTGCTGGTGTACATAGCTGACTGGGAGCCATAAAAGTAAATATGGGTTATTTCTTTATTTATGTTGCTTTTATTTATTTTTTTTCAAATAATATCATTAGGGTGAAACAGGAGACCCTGGACCACCTGGTCTTATTGGAAATCCAGGATCAAAGGTAAGTAAAAGGTATTTTTATGGTATTAAGTCATTACATTCATTCTGTGCTGTTATATAAGAGAATTGTGAATGCTGCCACCTCTTTAGCTAGTTAAAGAGCAAGAGAATGCAAATAGTTTATATCAAAAGTTTGTGCATGGATCATGGTTATTTTACTTTTAGTTCATAAAATTCTTGTTGTTTTGGCATCAGTCTGCAAGGAATATTTATGCAAAGCTCAGATGTTATTTGGTCTCTCGAGAATATGAGCACCTATTTTACAATTACAAATCCGTTGGTAGATGAGTGCATTCTCTTTAACCATGAATGAGGCAAGGAATAGCCACTCCCAGTGCATTGGCGGCTCCTATGTTTAATCCTCTGAGACTGCAGATAATGTCAATTGCCTTGCTTTGGAGAAAGTAACAGAATCACAAATTTCTCGAGAATGTCTCACGATGCCTTGATTTTTATCAAATAAAAGTAGAGTTGGAAGCTGTGAAAATGTAACCTTCACCCAGCACTGTTCATGTTGAATATGATCATACCCAAGTTCCTTAGATCATCAAAAAGAGTACCGGGGGCAATAGATGCAGCTGTAGGGTCCACAAAACTGTGTACCTAAAAATGATTATCCACTCTAATTCCTTAGATGGATTTTTGGAGGCTAATGTCCTTCTTTGGTAGGAGCTACTGAAATAATTGTTACTGTAGTGGAAATCTAGGTCACTTTCACACTGTATACCTTGAAGAAGCAGCTAACAGACATCCAAAGGGCTTGCACCAAGTCATCCATTTATCTCTACATCTCAATCCCCTTTTCCTTCAGTGCTCTGGAGTCCTTCTAATGAGATCTGTTCCAGAAGGAGAAGGAACACCTGCCACATAGTTAAAAAATCATCTCTAGACCTGCCCCTTGAAAGAGGAAATTTTGATTTACTCCTTTTGTTTTGTTTTTCCTTTTGGGTAGTGCCTTTGTATTTACTTGTATTTACTTTATATACACACTTTGGATATTGTACACATCAGTCCCAAAGATTGATTGGACTAAACGTTAGATTAAGGGAGAATGAGCAAACTCTGTACTTCCTACTCCGTGTAGAAGATAGATTAAAACATCTAGCCTTAGAAATTATTTATATATAAGAACTCTTTATAACGAATTGCAACAGGTGTATAGTCTTTTACTTCAAGCCTTTATTATATCATTTCACAGGGACTACAAGGACCTCCAGGACTTGCTGGACCCAGGGGACTGCCAGGAGAAGTTGTATGTATTGCGCAGTTTCACCAAACTGTAGTAGTGTGGTGTGTGAACAGTTAGCCAGTGAAACAGTACCACAGAAGTTATCATAGGTGCTCCTCTTGTGAGTGGTACCTTACCAGTCAGGTGTCAAAACACAGTAATATGGGTGCCTCAGAATAGAGTTCTGTTCTTTGCTTATGTTCTTTATTGTCTTTGTGTTACCATCTGAACAAATAAGAATGATAATACTAATTTGTCTGATTCACAAGTAATTAGCTCTACAAAAATCACTCTTACTTCACAGCAGCAGGCAAAAATTAAAAGAACTCTCTAGCAAAGTTTTAGTAATGTTACATTATGAGCTGGAAAGGACAGTCTCTGTGAAGCAAAATGAAGAAACAGGGCAAGGAAGAGTACCCCAAGCATTTAAACACATGGCCTTCCACATTTCTGTCTATGGTTTTGTATTATTCTGATTTGGTTTAGTCCCTGTAAAATGGGTAAAGATTATAAATAAGGTGAACAGAATAAATAATTACTTTTACTATATTAGAGTTTAGGTCATGCTTATTAGTAAAACTCATATTCAGAGCAAGATGTAATTCCATTAAAACTAGGGACAATATTAAAAGCTGTAGCCAGAGTAGAAGTATTAGTTGGAAACATTTTCATAGAAAACTCCTTTTTGAATTGCTGTTCAATGGATTAAATTCCTAAAATACCTCTACAGAAAGTGGAATGAGGTATTATTCTTATGATTCCAGCATAATTGTGTAGAGGCTCAGAGGCTTACCAACAGTCATAAAGTACATAAAGCCACTATAAGTTTACTGTAAGTGAAAAATAGCTTGATTTGTGAAGACTGACAGGTGGCAGAAAATATGTGTGTTTGTGCATCCATGTGAGAATGTAAAATCCTGAACTGTTGAACTCAAACAGAAGCCTACTACTCGTTAGATGTAACAGTAGGGGCTGCTTTTAAATTTTGATAGCATCTGGACTAAACAGAAGTTCCACTCCAGGTTATCCAGTTAATAAAGAGACATGAGATAGAGCGAGGATTTGGAGGCTGTTGTGCTTCTTCATGTAGTCTATTTAGATGGCAGGAACCAAGGGGTGAAGGTACTCAGAAGAGGAAGTGGTGCCAAAATAGAAGTGTTCTTGTGATGGAAAAGGTGTTCTCTCAAGAAAGGTGATGATGATCTTGGCTGGAGGACAGGTCCTGGAAGTAGGGGAAGGTTGTGGAGATCAGGGAGATGCATGGAAAGAATTGCCAGGGACCTTAACCCCTAACATATGAGACTGGTAACTGTGAGCAGCTGCACAATACAAACCAAGACAACTTGCTGCCCAACCATCCCAGACAAACAACAATCTCCCTACAGGAAAGGGAAGTCAGGACCCACTAAAGATAATGCTAACAGAGGAATGAGTGAGAATGTGAGATAATCAAGAAGAATAAAAGCTATTATATCAGTGGTTCTTAAACCAATATCCAGATCCACTACAGGTGTCAGATGATATCAGAAGCGGGATACAGATGGTTTGTTGAATCTCAACGTCCTGGCCTGTTGAGGGAGGCCCTCTAGGAGTTGGGGGAACAGAACACCTCACCAGAGATGCAGTGTGCCCGTAACTTTTATGTCCGTAGGTGCAAAACTAATATGCTGGGATTGTCAAAGGCAGTGTGTAGGTTCAGCATTTTTTAATGTGCCTGTAGTTATTAAGTTTTCGGGTGCCCCACATTCAGGTCTGGGTTTTTCAAGGTGATGGAGGCCTTGTTCATGGGGATTTAGTGTGCCTGTAGCTATTATGTCACTGGGTAACAGACTAATGGGTCTGATGGCCAGTTAGGATCCCTTAAACTGGTAGGGACCTCCCCGAGATCTAGCATGCCTGTAACCCTTGTGCCTTTAAGCAGGAAGAGCACAGGTGAAACTTCATTCCAGCCTGAATGCTCCAGGAAACATAAACTGTTAGGCACCACTATACTAAGCTTTAAAGTTCTCTAGGTTGTTCCTTGACACCCTCATATAGCAGAAAGCCTCTTCTGAGGAGATGACAGCCTATCGTCCTTCCAAATTATGGCACAGTCCCTTTTTAGGTGTGTAGGCAACTATGTTCTGCCTAATCCCATTTCAAATGAAATTAGGTTTCGGTCCATGACAGTGGTGCTGTCACGTAACCTAACAAGTGGCACCTACCTCCTCTCCCTATTTCTTCTCCCCCTCTTCCTCCATAAACCACAAAATGTTTTCTAAATACCATTTTGGATGTTTGAGTGATTAGATCCAAGAAGTGGACCAAGAAAAATGGATAATGGAGAGCTTGGCTTTAGTTTAGTGGTTAAACCATTCACCTGAAAAGGACTTGGATTTTGATCTTAGCTCTGTGGGTTGGTTTTGGTTTTCATTTTATTTCGACAAACAGAAGCATCTAGGAGCTGGTATTGCTGTGTTTTGTCTTAAGCCTTTCCACATGTGCTCTGAGACAACTTTATGGGAGAGAACTCTTAATTTGTAGTCATATACTTCATTAATATTAAAATATAGTTCTGGGTGGTACACAGCTGGCAGGTTTTTTATTGTTGACATCTTAAAAGTC
The DNA here is from genome assembly GCA_027560015.1 of Chloroceryle amazona. Lineage (NCBI taxonomy): Eukaryota > Metazoa > Chordata > Aves > Coraciiformes > Cerylidae > Chloroceryle > Chloroceryle amazona. Next base: position 52,442 of record JANHFX010016947.1, on the reverse strand, counting down.
TTAGGGATATAAGGAAAAGTGACAGCTGGCATACAGCATCTTCAGCTCCTGGGAGGGAAATGAAACTAGAATTCAAATCTGCACATCGTCATTTTGTACTGTGTTACTTATTGACCATTTCTTTATACCATATTTTCCTACTCGGTTGAGGCACACATTTTTAAAATTGTGTCTAATTTATCTGTCTTCTATAACAATGGTTTGTAAATCTTTTCTGCCGTGCTGCAGAATATTCTTCATTAGGATACTTTTTTTTTTCCTTATGCTTCTAATTTGGATGGGTAGGTGGAACAAATCTGTCTGTGTTAAGGACAGAATACAACAGAGAAAATGAACACGGGTCTGTTAATCCTTCACTACTGACATGAAAATGTTGTCATCCATCGTATGTCAGTGTTCACAAAACTATGTTGTACACTGTGAAGAAAAATAAAATGTGCTTCCTTCTCTTTTTCATAGAAAGTTCATTCTTTGTTCTGAGTTAAGTACCATACCAAGGTTTTACTGTTCAGTTTTGGTAATTTTATCATTTACTGTGGAAATTAGGGATATTCTTAAAAAAAATGCTTTATATAATAAGTGGTTGAATAGCATTCCAGAACAGTAAGGGTTATGGAAAAAGTTTTCTGTATTTGTTACAGTGTAGTAAGAGAACACAGTTTAACCTTTGCTATTATCTAAATAGTTTCTATTTGGATCTTCATCTATTTCATTTCTCTGCATTTATAACAAATCCTTCATGCAAACAGCAAGGGAAAATACTGATGGTATAAATGAAACTGTGAAAGATGAGAAGATTTAGACCAAAGGAAAGATGGAATGTATTTATTTTGCTGGAAATATTTCACTATCCATTAAATATCTAAAGCATCTTAAATGAATTTGGAGGATTAAGTAATGTGCAGGAGTAAGAATTCATTAAGGCTTTTAAGATACAAATTTGAATAATTAACTGGTGTAGGAAATCATGCAGTACTTCATAAGCAAAAAAGATTAGACACTTCTTTAAAACTCCAGTTTGTACCCGCTACTGCCTTCATAGAAAAAATGACTGATTTTCAACATCTGAAATTATTTTGAAATTGAGGAAATAAATCTGTAGGTCTCTGCCATTCTGCCCTGATAGGTTCCAGAAAATAATCTTGATTATTATATTCCAGTTGATCCATATATTTGATTAAAGGCACATTCATTAGCTTGTAATATTTAACATTTTGGATCAATACTAAGGCACAGTAAATAATCCAGTGTAAACTCATTATCATCTGTAATTTTAGATAATCTTTAAGGGAATGCCTATAAAAAATATACAGTTTTGATTTTATTAATTCTAGGGCTTACCAGGAGACCCTGGAGTACCAGGAAACCCAGGAGTTAAAGGAGACAAGGTATATTTTAACTATTTTTAATTAAGCTTGCTATGTTAGAGCATATTAGGCTGTCAGCTGTAAAGTAACCTTCCACCATTCTGCAGTGCATCTGTGTGGCTGCTTTATGAATTGATTTTAAAATATACAAGCAGCAACCCCCTGTCTGCTTCTCAGAGAAGGCCAATCTGGCAACCCCATTGCTTAATATTTCAAGAAGGTTGCATTGGGTACATTAAATCTGTGCAGTGCAGATATGTCAGTTCAGGTTCTGACCACAGAACAGCCTTTTTGGTGTGCTGTCTTAACCAGACTAATGTATAAAATCCCACTTCACAGTCAGGCTTATTCATCTTGGCAGAGCACTGGGGCAGCTTTACTGTCTGAGATGTGAGCCAAGGCGGGGATCTCTCCATGGCATTGTATTCTGCTGTGTAGAAATCCCTTAGTTAGATTCCAGCTACATGAGCAACAGTAAAAATGGTATGTGTGCATATGTTGAATGTAGAGAAGGGGAGAAAGCAGAATATAGAGCCATACTTTGATCTCTGTGATGTATGATGGTATTTATACATTGTGCAATACAAGGGAAAAAAATAATATCCATTAGTAGTTTGGAGACGTGAGCTGATGAAAGTGCAGGAGAATGGGTAGTAGTGGACTCAGAAAGAATCACAGAGAATGATGCAGGAGCATGTAAAAGACAAACAACATAATAAAAAGTACGAATTCACCTGAGTAAGCAGGAGGAGTTGTAGATATGTGGAGCACGAGACATTGCATGCATTGAAGTGAGAAATAAAAGTGTAAACAGGAATACAGTGACAACCAGGGGTTTAGCACTAGGGACAGATAGCTGGAAAGAGACAGTCTAAAGCAGAATTAATTGTCAGAGTTTGATGACAGCCTGCATATTAGGAGCATGGGTGACAAGGAAGTGTAGATCAGATGCACTGCCAGCATGGAAAAATAAGTGAATGCTACTTGCTGTTAGTGATTGTGTGGTCTGTGCCGGCTCCTCTTCTGTAATATTTTGAAAGAAAATATGGGGGATTTTTCTACTCTATTTCTTCTCAAAGTACTGTCACTTTCTAGAATGACAATAATATTTAGAGGTTTTTCATGAGAGAAAATACTTGCATTCCAATTAGTGATTCAGATTTATCTTGCAGGGGGACCCTGGAGGGACTATGGGACCACCTGGACATCCAGGTCCAAAAGGTGACATGGGGCCTCCTGGACCAAGTCTGCCTGGTACACCAGTAAGTCCATAAGCTTTCACAATTTATTTCTTGCAGGGACAACTGTTAAATGATTCTTATTTTGCAATAAAAGAAATCAGAACAAGTATTTTTTTGGATGTAATTTCAAAATGGAAATATATGTTATAGTGGTATTGTGTGTTAAAATATAGTCTAGAAATAGTGCAAAGCTCACAAATATTCCTTGTGCCAGTGGTATTAACAATGAAGACATGTAAATCTGTCAGTTTATTTATCAAGTCTGAGTAGTTTTGGCAATAGAATTCAGCTAGTCTCTTTGATTTCAAAACATAATTCATTCTTTTCCTGAATTTTTTTTAGGGCCCCACTGGTATTCCTGGAAACCCAGGTCCACGGGGACCAAAGGTATTAGATATATATTATTTCTGTCTAACAACAACAACAAAATGTTAATATGCTTGTTTACATTTTAAGACCTATTGTAATTAAAAGCCTTGTACCCTTCTCAGGGAGAAAGAGGACTACCCGGTGTACAAGGAGCACCTGGGGAGATGGGGCCACCTGGAATAGGTATTCAGGGATCACCAGTAAGTATACCAGTGCCTAGATTTCAGGCTTCTCACTTTGCATTGCTGAGAAAATGAACATATCAACAAAGTAGTAAAAAGCCACGCCATGAACTCCCTCCTGACTCAACTCTCAACTCAGCATCTTTTCCCTTTATCCAGACCCAGAAAGATCTATTGCTGAGTGAGAAATGGAAGCCTTGGAGAACAGAGTCAATGACTGCTTTCCAGATAAGCTTCCTAGTGATGGTGTTGAGACATCTTCAGACTGTGTCTGTTTCTAAGCAACAATTGTTTGCATTTGTCAGCAAAATCCAGCCTGAGTTACTGGTACAAGAGAAGAGGTATACTTGATACTGTAGATGATGGCATTTTGAAATTTATGCTGGTGTTGGAAAAGGCAAAGACACATGGAAGAGATGCAGATGACTTTGCATCCATTCCTAGCTTTTCCATTTGTGACAACAGGTAATTGCAAGCTTAGGTCTACTGCTTATAAATGAGAACTTTACAGTGTCAAGTACTACGCCAGGAAATAGTTCAGTCCTGATTTTGCGCAGCTTGCTTCACGCATTGCTATGCAGTTTAAATTCAAACACGAAGCACGTTGGTGTAGCGTATCTAGAGCATTCGTTCTAATAACTTGCATAGCAATAACTGTTTCAGCTATTCAGCTTGTTTCCCAGTTTGATTCTTTTTATTGCCTTTAAATAAAGCAATCTGCAGTATCTTCAGAGTACTCAGTGTAAAAAAGTATGATATTGATTGTGTAGGTGGTACATGTTACTACTGGAGTTCTTCCGTGGTGAACAGGGCGATCTCTGTTCAGTCCAGATCAATATAAACAGCTGGTACATTTCAGTTTATTGACAGGACTCAGGAAGAGAGAAAAAGTTTGAGATAGATGACTAGAGATTCACACTGAGAGATTAATTTAAACTAATAATCCTTAAAAATAGTTTACTCAGTTAAAATAGTTTCAAATCTGAATTTTAAATATTACCGATTTATATTTAATTCTATTTGTTTTATTCAACTGAATATCAGCTTTTTTTTATGAGTCTCCTACCTAAATAATAAGTCTCACCACAGGTGATTATTCTTCAATATTACTTGCACTTGAAAATGGGCCTCAGCAAAAGTTTGAATTCTCTATTTTTGGCAAAAATAGATTTGGATTTAGAGCCAAACCTTAGAGCAAGCCTTTCTTGCAGTGCAAACTGCACCAAATTCCACATTTGTTATTCTTTTATGAAGTTCATCTCCCTTATCCCCTAAAGTGTGACTACTGATTACTTGGATTTTTCTTGCAGGGTCCTATAGGTCCAACTGGATCAGCAGGTGTGCAGGTAGGATATAAGTTTTCTCTATAATATAAAAAACATTAATTTAGTTTAAGAAGTTTACAGTTAAAGGAAAATTTTCTTAAATCCTTAAATGACCTTTCCTGATATTAGGGCCCCAGAGGACCCCCAGGATTACCAGGAACTCCAGGTACCCCTGGTATTAACGTAAGTGACAGTTCTCTATATATATTGCAAAAATTAACATGTCCCTCATCAGTGATCTAAGGACATCAAATTTTACATTTCTTTCCAGGGCACTCCAGGAAGAGATGGAAAGCCAGGACTACCAGGCCCTCCAGGTGATCCTGTACGTATGCATAGAAAGCTTGTGCATTTGCTTTTGTGCAACTATTTTAAATTTAAAGGAGGTGAAATAACCTGCAAGTCTAATAGATTGATTATATTTATTTGATTTTTTTCAGTTATTATATCCTTTGTTTGTTTTTGTTTGTTTGTTTTCCTTTTTTATTATTTGATTATATTGCAGTATAAATTAAACTTAGGTTAAGGTATGCAGGATAAATGCCTTGTTTTCAGGTGTTACAGTTTGTATGTTAAAGTTTCTGCCTGGCTGTAATGTGGCAGTGTTCCTTAGACTTGGAGGCAGTTCTGTAAAATGTAAATTTTCAGAAGAATATTTTGATAAATCCTGTTAAAAGATTGAAAAGTTTGGGGATTCCAAAGCCAGTCTTTGCTACAGAAAGAAGGCATTAATTTTTAATTAAATTCTAAGAACACTTAGTCTCTGATGCAATAAATTCCCTTAAGCACAAATGAAAAGTTAAGTGTCTGGGCTTGAAAACAAAAACACTAAAATTCAATCCTTCACCGTACTTTAGGAGTTACCATCTCCTCTTGGGTATGTATTACAGCAGTGATTTGTATTTAACAATGTGCTAGCTTTACAGATCTTGGGAATTCCAGCACTGCAAGATCCAAAAAGCCTGAACATCCCTCAGACCAAACTGTATCCATAATTGGTTATTTTACATGGGAGTCAAGAGAGTCCAATGTACATTATCTCCAAATGGAATAAAGGCAAAACTTCAGTCATTATTCCTGTTCCTCTCTGGAGTCCAACAACTACCTCGGAACTTTCAAAAAGCAAATTTGTCTTTAGAAACAAATGCTTACACAGGTTTTTATCACAGCAAATGAAGCTTTCTGAAGTCCCTGAGTAGTTGGTTGATATAAATAAAATATAGCATAAATAAAATACATAAAAACCTGTAAATGGTTGGAAGAAACAAACCCTAACCAGATCTTACAAAAAAAGTTATTAATCCCCCCTGTAATCCTATTGGTTTTATAGGATTTGGTATTTCTCAAGAGACATTAGATAATTTGTAAAACAACAGTGATAGTGATAGAGACACAGTGATAGTATCTATTTGAGACATACTAAAACAAAGGAAAATTACAAAAAATTTCAAAACCTAGCATTTGATATTATGTCCTTTAGCAAAATCTCTGCTCCTTACCAAAGCATAAGTTTTGGGTTTCACTGATTAAGTATCTCAATGGATTTAGGCTGATTAACAACACTGAACTTATGGAGGGATAAACTAGACCCAAAACTACACAAGGATTTTGTCTCAGAAAGAATAGTCAGCTTTCTCCAGAGAAGAGCCTGGGAACTAGCTAGCACATATGCAATGTTGATTATCAGGGATTGGGATGGGATTCTGATCTGTGGTTCGTTGGTTCCTGCATTAGTGGACTGATCCAGTGCTTTAAGAGACACTTAAGAGTATCAGTAGGTCCTCAAGGGCGTAAAATCAGCACATAAAACAGATCTATCACTGGCATTGAATATGAAGGTGAACTCAAGTCAGAGAGTCACAAAGATCACAATATAAAATAAGCTTCAGTTAGGAAGAGCTATAAAAAAACAAAAACAAAAGAAAAAGACACTATGAGTATAATTACTTGAAAGACAGTAAAGTCTATTATTTAATAATTATAGAGATATATTATATAGATTGTGCAGAGAAAGCTGAATAATTCAGTGGCTTTCCACTGTCCCCTGAAAAAAAACTGCTTTTCAGAGAATACATAAAATTAATTTTAATTAATCAAAAAAAAACCAAACAAAAAGAGTTGAAGAGATTTTAGATATAGCATGAAGATCTGGTGTAATTCACCCAAAGAATGAAACAAAGCAGTCACTAACTGGGTAGCAGATACCTTTGAGCACTTTGAGAAAGATGCAGCTTTTGAGGATGGGAGAAATGTGAACAAAAAAACATATCTTCATAAAAAGTAAACAGTAGAGGTCAGTGGAAAAACAGTAACAGTAGGTCAGTGGAAAAAAAAAATTAATTACAAGAAAGATATGAAATTTTTTTTTTAATGTAATTCTATGTACTAGTAATATGATGATAAAGTGGAAATGCAAGATGGCATCATTTTGTTAAGAAGCAGTCATGGAATAAATCAGATTTCTGTCTTTTGAAGGTTACCTTTCTTGGGGAAGGCAAGGAAACAGTCATGTTATATCCCTTGGCTTCAAGAAAACTTTGAGACTGCCCTCCTGACATTTTTATAAGCAAGCAAAAAATCTTCTTGAATTGCCATATAGTTTATGCTTATTAAAAAAAAAAGGATATGAATATCTATCAGCACATTACTGTCAAATTGGTTCTTGTCAGTGTTTTGATTAAAATTGGTAGATACAATCTCTGCAGTTGGACTGGGAAAGATGGCTAGCTTTTTGAAGATATAATCAAAACTTTAAAATTCAGAGGCAGTCTGAAGTCAATAAGATTAAATTTGAGTCAGATGAGCATAAAGTGCTTAATAAGAAAAAATGAAATCCATAAGTAGAGTAGATCTGGAAGGCACAGTACATTGTAAAGTAAATGTAAGAATGAAAGCTGATGTCACAGCTAAACAAACAGGTCTAAATGGTGAAAATTACTAAAAGGGGAATTACTGCCCTTTGCTCTCTAGAAATACTCTTCTCTTTGGAGAGAACATTTTTAAAGGAAGATACAGCAAGCAGGAGTGAGTGAATTAAAGCCATTGCAACATTGAAAACCCTAGCATATATCATACACTTATTTAGAGTTTAGCATACACAGATATTACTCTACACTATGTGTGCAGTTAAGCTGGACTTGCTTACAGACAGAACAGATGAATTTTAAGGCACAAACACAGTAGACTTGCTCTCATGCTTGGTGTGTCCTTGCAATTGGTTGTTAGGACTCTCACACTGAGGGTTTGGGAGCCTGGACCATAAAATGATCCTGCAGCTAAAATAAGAACATGAGGGAAGAGGAGAGACTGGGGAAATTAGACTTGTGTTGTCCAGCAGAAACACCAAAAGGTGACATGGTAATAGCTTGCCTATCTGTCAAATATTCTCACAGGGAGGATGAAAAGTTAGACCATGTAGGGATGTGGTGATTGTTTTTAAGCCTTGTTGCAGGTTTTTAAGAGCCTGTGGCACTGTGTATGTGCAGTCTACCTTTGTGTAGAGGATGGACGTCCTTAAGTTGTGTTAGGTGGCTGCATCTCACTTCTCAGCATGCTTTCAAAGGTGGTGATGCTATGCTGTAAGTGGTGTACTCCTGATTATGCTTATGATTAAGAAAGTTCAGCAGTGCTTCCCTTGAGCCGGTATTTGACACCCATTGCTATCAACCGTGTTTCTAAAATGCTGCAGAGGTGCTTAAATTTTGTTTTTCTTCAAGATGGAATGACTGAAGCAGACTGAACAAAATCAGTAACAAATTTTGAATGTGTCTACTTTTATAGTATGCCCAGGGCTATTTTTGCTTTAGCAAATGAAGAAGATAGCATTGGTAATTGAAAAGTCCATTTGTGAGGGAAGCTGATGATAACCACTGCAATCAGTTTTTACAGGGAGTCTTTAAGCATAAGTTTAATGGCAGCACATGGAAATCTGAGATCTATTGCAGTACAGTGTAAACCTATTGATTGAGCTTTAAAGAGGCTAGCTTTAGTCTTGGTAGCAATTCAGCAGTGGCACCACGGTGTTTCACACTAATTCTTAATGCTTAAAGGTGGGACAAAATAATACAAATGTTGCTCATTTTGCCATAGCTGGATTATCTCCAGTACCTGAGTGTCATGGAGGCACCCACAAAACAGACAGCAGTAGCTACTCAAAAAGTGGATTTTTTACAACCAAAAATTACCCAGTCTGACAAACCGAAGTAAATTACAAGTTTAGATATCAGGTGGGAATACCCTACTACACTGCTGATTGCCACGCTTTAGGAATATTCCTTTCTGAAAGATGAACCAAAATCTGTGCACACGTGCTCTTGAAAGGGAAAACCCAATCAAGAGTACTCAGAAGGGAGATCAGTCACCCAAAAGGAGGCGAGAGCTCATTCGAGGGTATATCCAGAAGAAATATTTCCTCACCAAAAAGGGAGGTAAGGACTCACTCAATCCAAGGAAGTTTCCTCAGGCAGCATCATGATCCAAGGGAAGGGACACCGACTGCAAACCGGCTTGTTTCAAGGGAAATGGCTCAAAATCAGCTCTTTGGTTGGACTCCAGTTATGCTCTAGTTGAACTGTGGTAATTCTAATTAGTTGGGGGCAAGCGCACAACAAAGGGCATTAAACAAAGTCATCAAGTTTTAAAGGCATTAAAGACCCAATCTTTATCAGGTCTTTCATAAGCCCCAGTTGTTGTCCAGTCTTTGTCAGCTTTATTGAGTTAGTTTCAGCATCTCCACAATTCATATTACATTTCAGAATAGAGTCAAAGTCTAGGAGAAAGCAGAAGGAAAACACTTGAAGGTAATCAGGTGAGAAAACCTGTGAAACTTTCCAATAGCAATAAGTTGTTCCTGGTATGCTACCAAAACACCAATTTATTATTATTATTTTATTCCTACGTTCTGGAGTTCTGATGTTGTCTTGGTTTAAGAAACTTCTCTGAAACCGTAACAAAGAATTACATTGTTAGGTTGCATAGGCAGCAATATTGACTTGTATTTGAAACCCTGATTTTTCTTTTGAGCTTTCATTAAGAAATTGCTTCAACCAACATATATATAATCAGCTATGTGTGTAACAAGACAAATTTTAGAAGCCATGAGAACCCATCAGAATAAGTAGTGTTGTGTAAAACATTAACTGCAGCTGCCTTTTCACATTTCAGATTGCACTGCCACTTGTGGGAGACATGGGTGCTATACTGAAGGTAAACATTTTCAGAGGTTAAATGTCTTTCTTTCCTAAAAACATGCTTTATAAACCAAAATAGGTAATTAAAGTTTCTCTAGGCTTAGGCTAGCCTAAAATAATTTTGATATTTTTGTTGATTTTTGTTTTATCTTTAAAAAACAGTAACAAAAAAATAATCTATAGGCCTTTTTCAAAATTGCATTTAAACAGTATGTGAGGTAGTAGCCAGCAAGTATCTGTTCAGCACATCCATCCAGTCCACAGCATGAATTCTTATAAGTATACTCCTTTCTTTGCTTTACTTTGTAGCATCAATATTGGTAATATACCAAATGGGGAAAATAAGCTAGAATTTCTAAGACATTATTTTGAAAAATAATAAAATTGTAAGTGATCTGCTGCTGTATTCCAAAATGAGAATGCTCTATGTGTTTATTGGCTTTCTCATTCCCAAATTTAATTTCTTTTAGGTCTATCTTTGGGCTTTTCCCTTATTCTTTGTTTGTAATTGTATTGTCTTTCTCCTGTATATACTCTTCTACCTCTTTGACAGTTCTCTCTCTTACTGAATCTTTATGCTTCACTCTCTATTTCTCTCTGTTCTGTGGTTAACACTTCTATAAGATTCTAATATAGATAGAAAATGCTTCTCTCAACAAAGCAGGAATCATTTACTTTAAAATAACTGTAGATTTGAAACTGGCAAAAGTAGCCTACATCTCTATGTAATCCTTAAAATAAAGATGGTTTGCTCAAACCTAAACACAGGTGTATCTCTGAGTATCCAAAATGATGGCATTTATGAGGCCTCTCAAAATGAAGCTAAAAATTTTTTAGCATGGTTTGAGTAGAGTGTGTGAGAGATGAGAAGAGAAAGAAGGAAGGATAGCCGATAGGATGTTGTAGTGAGGTGGGTGTTGGTCTCTTCTCCCAGGTAACTAGTGATAGGACAAGAGGAAATGGGCTTATATTGTGCCAAGGGAGGTTTAGGTTGGATATTAGGAAAATATTTTTTACTGAGGGAGTAGTTAGGCATTTGAAGAAGCTGCTGGTGGAATCACCATCCCTAGAGGTGTTTAAAAAATGTCTAGATGTGGCATTTCAGGACATGACTTAGTGGTCCTGATAATATTTAGTAGATGGTTGGATTTGATGATCTTGAAGGCTGTTTCCAACCTTAATGATTCTATAATTCTAAGTATAATGTGTAAAAGAGAGAAAGGATTGAAGAGTAGGCATTGGGTAAAATCAAGGAATAGTTGGAAAGGCAGGAAGGATGCTGTCTGCACAGATCAGACTTTCTGCCTATGTCATGAAAAAAAAATTGTCACTTAATTTTCTGTCTGTTCCTCAGGGTGATCCTGGCACAAGAGGTCCTCCAGGCATTCCTGGTAGAGAAGGGCCAAAGGTAAGGTTTGAAGAGAGTACTTTACATTGTTTTATTGCCTGTTAAAAGACCAGACTCAGCTTTGACAGCCTTGAGTTTTTTGTCTGATCCCTATCCCTGTATCATCTGAGCAGCCTAAAGTTTCAAACATTTTTTACAGTTCAACCCTCTTCCTCTGTCATTTTGCCTTTCCTCTGAGGAAAGTGAGCTTAGTTTAGTCCCAAGTCAGGATAGCTTTTCTGTGTCTTCCATCTATAACAGCTAGCTCAGATTTGACTGTCCAGTTATGCATTGCCATCTATAGGCTTGTTGTAGGTAAGTCAGTCACACGAGAATCCTGCAGTGAAGACGGGAACTTTAGCTTATCTCCCTCAAGTGTGCAACAGCTGGACAGACCATCCTGTGCCTTTGCACCGTGTTCCTGTGGGAGTAACGCAGCTGTTTCACTGAGACATCAATCAAAATGCTGTTTCACTGTAATTGGATCAAATGCCACGGGGTTTGGCATATAGATATCTCCTACAGTTGAGGCTAAATCCATGAAAGTGTACTTTCTCCAATTCAGCAAGTATTTAAGCTCTCTGATATTAAGCAGATGTCTTTAAGCCTTTTGGCTAGTTTGCCTACTAGGTAAAAAACACTCATTTCCTTTTACCTCAATGGGAAACATATTTTACAGCTTTCACGTAGCATTGAGCTTCCTTTTCTCTTTTAGGTACTATTTCTCTAAGGGCTTCATACTAGCATATATTAAATGTGGGTTATAAAATGCCCTGCAGAGCATGAAATTCATTGCTCTCTAATAGAAAGTATTTGAATGTTACATTTTCACAGGGAAGCAAAGGTGAACGTGGTTTTCCTGGACTTGCTGGAGAGAAGGGCGATGAGGTAAAATTACTTCATTTCTATAGTGGTTGTATTCTTATCTAAACCTGAATAAAGATCTAGACCGAGAATGAAATGCACAGAATGTACTTTAAGACATAGTTCTTTAAAACTGCTGAGATAGTAATGTATTGTTGTAAATTACCCTCATTTCTGAATTTTCAACAAGATTAACTGATATTATTCAGTTAAATAACAAATATTTAATATTTGCCTCAGGATTTTTGTTCATTTACATATTTAAAGCCTCAAATACATTTAGATACTAATTTTTAAGAGTACAGGATAGAGAACTAAATAGGCAAATGCCTTCATGTTTCAAAAACCTTCATGTTTCATAACAAACTTGCTTTTATTCTGTTAGTTCCCCTTGTAGGATTCACTTTCAAAAACATTCCATTAGGCAAATACTCTGATAGGAACAGTCATAGCAGCAATTACTCTTAAGTGGAAGCTGGAAAATGTTGGAAGAGACTGAATTAAAATACTGACAGTATTTTGCATTATATACATACTGCATTGTTAGAGCTATTTTTATGTCATTATGGAGAAGGAAAAAGAACCATGTGACTTGTGGTGCTGAATCCAAAACAGCTGCTGTGGCTCTTATTTGAAACTGAAATAGTTGCAGTTAACAGTTCAAGAGCAGTCTCTGTCAAAAAAATAAAATAAAATCACCAAAGTAGAAGCTATTAAGCAAATGAATCTGAATAAATAAATTAATTTCCTAGTGACCTTAGCCAACTGAAGGAGTTAAAATAAGTAGTCTGTTAGAAAATATTTGGTGAACACTTGTAAATTCTGAAATATTTAACTGGCACCATTAAATAAGTACTACTTTCCTGTAATTTGGTAGTACTGCTACAAGAAAAAGTACTTGGAATTTAGAGCTTATTGTCTGAGGGGTTTGTAATTTTTATGAGTATTTTACATTTCTTTGGAGCTAAGGCAACAATACCGTACGAAGTTTCAAACAGTAGTAGAATGAGAATAATTTTCAAAACTGTGTTCATCAGGATCCTTGGCTTCCAAAAGTAAACACTTGTATGAGGAGGAAAAAAAAAAAGAAAAGATGCAGCAGAAGTATTAGATATGTATTCCTGCTACTACTTTGCCCCAGAATTTAACAGATTGTCCAACTAAAGTATCATGCTTATTTTCCCTTTTGTTTCTATATGATCTGTAGAGCCCATTATACCTTTGCTTCTTAAAAGCAAGTACCTTCTGGGATTGGATGTAGAACATACACCTTAAAATGATGGGGCAGCCATAATAGAAGCCCAGACAGAGTTTTACTTAAAAAATAATTTGGAAAGTAACACATCCTTCGTGTGCCCCATAGGGTACCTCCACAGTTCAACCCTAGCAGTCTAGGCATTAGCAAAACAGTTTCAACAATTCAGATAATAACTGAATGAGTTAGTTAACTGCTGAGACTCAAGTGAGCTATTAGAGGCAATTGAGGTGGTAATAAGGGAAAGGCAAGATTGTAACTAGTACTTAAATTTTTTAAGTGACTTCGGAGTAAATTAATTCTTTTTTTTTTTTTTTTTTTATTCAGTAGGGTTCTGCGCTGTTAGTAAGTTAGCTATTCATGTGCTTCTCCACTGTTTGATAGCTGGTTAGCTGCCTTAGTTCTGATATTTTCAGTGTTCAGCAGCAGCTTTTGATTATGACATTATGAGCATGCAAGTGAATTTATTTTCAGAAACATGTATGAAAGAATTTACAAAGTTTAAAAGTAACTTTTTTATATAGTTTACAAATTTTAGAAGAATGCATTTATTTTCATTTTTATGATTTGGTTAGCACAGGAATGGGAAGAGAGATTGAGAAGCCCACCTGAAGCTCTTTGAAATTTGCTTATTGACTTCCATATGCTTTCAAATAGCCTTCAATCTTCGCTGCAGCTTAGTTCTCCCTTTTAAAATCATTCCTGTTTTCAGTGGAGGATATCTCTAACACCAGTAGCAAGAATTACAGAAAATGTTCCTTTGGCTTTATAGTCATTTTCTGGGTGACTGTATTGTCAGAATAGAGTAATTCAAAATGAGGATAGAACACATTGGCAGCTGGATTGCCACTCTGAAAAGCTGCAGAGGTGATCAATGTCTTCTGTGCATAGGAGCAAGGAAGGGAATCAATGTCCCTCTCCATCTCCTCACCTTTCCTGATTATTGTTGTCTGAAACCTCCGTGGTTTTCTAGACCCTTAGCTCCTTAGCCATGCCTTCTTAAATGCTTCATTTAACATGAAAAAATGCACCTTTTCTGAGGTGATTCCTCTTGTCAGAACATGACACCCTGTGCAGTCATTTCTAGGAGGCACCTTTTTTCCTTTGTGGATTAGAGGGAGAACCACAAGCAATTAGCTCTCATTAGTACATGACTTTTACATGTCTAAAATTGAACCTAAGCCTGATATGGAAGAGGAAAGACTTCAGTGACATGCAGGCTTGTCTCAAATCCTTCCTGTATCCACTGTAGTAAGGTGCACACCTGCATGTTTAGTACGTGCATACCAGAACCCAGTTTTCCAGACAATCGAATAGAATAAGACCACAAAAATAGATCATTAAATACTATGAAAAATGTCATGTTCCATTATCAAAAAAGCAAAATCTATAAATCAAGAAGAAAGCATCATTGAATTTAGATAGCATCAGGTAACATTGAGAAGTCTAAGTGGACATCTTCTCACCATCATGAAGAACTGTTAGTGATAGAAAATAGAAAATCAGTTTCTAAGGAAAACTTAGATATCCTGCTCTTCTGCACAACTAAAGACAAATGATGTACAGGACATAAGCTAATAGTGTGAAAGGAACTTCAGGCAAGAAGTTGCCTCTAACCTTGTTCAATGATAATCTCTTCCCTTCGTGGTTTGTTATTTTTTCATTCCTAAAAATAATTCCAACCTTTTAAATGAAAATATGCTTTAATATGGTTGTCATAGTTCTGATAATGCTGAATATAAGTAGGTTTTGAGGTGTAAGTGGAAGAGGAAATAGACATACGCTCTTTTAATTTCCAGGGCCTTCAGGGTGCTCCTGGACTGCCAGGCATACCAGGACCCAGTGGACCATCTGTGAGTGTGTGGTATCACCTGTCATCTAATCTATCTCTGCAGAGGTTGCTATAGCTGTTTAGTAAAATTTCTTATTCTTAGTTTCTTGTCCTTTCTTTGGGCTTTTAGGAGAGTAATAATAAAATCTAACCCATACTGTCTCCAATAAAAGAAACTATGTTGTGAGTTGATGTTACTGAAAATACTGTCATTGTCTGAGCTCAAAGTTTATGTAACTTAAATGGGTTTGAAGTTTTGGCATTTCAAGGGACTCTGTGAGGTTACATGACTTATGATGTGCAAACTTGCAGTTAATTGTGTATTTGTACCCAAGATACAGTAATAATGTTAGTAATAAAAATCTAAAAATAATTCCAGCTAAGCATTCTGAAAAGATTGAATGCTGAAACCGAATAATCACTTGGTTTCACAATAAAGCAAGTATGAGCATAAACTGACAATATTTAAAGTCACTGAAAAATACAATTTTAAATGTTGGCATTTCTGGGAAAAAGCCTCTTGGACTTTTTTGTAAACTTTATTTTGTACATATTGAATGGGATCATTATTCATTCCTAGGCTGCTGACAGTACTAATGCCTCCCTTCTTTAAAAATTGTAACACATTTAGGAAGTTTAATGTGGAATATGTAAATTGGCATTTTAGCAGTAAAGAGTGATACTTAGGATCAAGAAGTTCCAGTTAAGGTCAGTGCTTTTATTCTGACAAGGTGGAAATTGAACCATAAGCACAAGTTTTACCCTTCAAAGGGCTTATCAGAAGGACACAGCTGTTGTATCAAACAGAAGAGAAATATTTAAACCTGGAGGAGAAGCATAATTAGATTTAAATGACCTTCAAAAAGTACAAGTTTTAAAAACTGAGCCACAATGCAAAAATACCGTTTTTCATTGTTTCTTAATTAATTATAAACCAATACTGTGTTGTGCAGGGAGTCACAGGAAGACCTGGACATCCTGGTCCAGCAGGGTCAAAAGGCGAAAAGGTATTCCTTCTTTGTAGTCCTGGTAAAGGTCTGTGAAGGTTTTGCAATCCCACTTTCCTCCTACGTTTGCTTGGGGTTTTTTAACATTAATGGAAACAAGACATATGTTTTCAAATTGTTTTATTTGTATCATAATCTTCCCCCAAACAATGGCACGTGTACAGGCTTATATTTTGAAGTATAGTACTTGTGGCGTATGTAAATTGCAAAGAATGTTCTCTAAGTATAACATAGTACATCAAATTTAGGAAAGTGAAAATACATATATGAACCACTGTATGTCTAGCTACTACTTGTTCAACTTCTCATTTTTACCAGTGTTTTAGTCAAAAGTAATTGCATACTTTAAAAGTGCTTCACAAGTACTGAAAGTTATTGAGTATAAGTTATTCTGCAAAAACATATAAGCTTCCTTTATACTTAATTTACGCTGTTAGAGCACTGCTTTTTATTAGTGTTTTATGTGCTCTTTTATACGGTACTCTGGATTATCCATTATAACTAATAGATCAGATTTGTTTCTTATACACCTTAGATCACTGAAATACAGCAGACACAAACTTAGTTTGCTGCAAAATACTTTCTGGGACAGCTTCTCCATTTTGTATATGAATACACTTTTCTGGAGTTTTTTCAGCTTTAGCCTGGAGTTTTCCAGGCATAGCACTGACACATCAATATCCTAATAATACTTCACAAAACCTTAACTCTGTCAATGAGTAAGAAAGGAAACTATTTATAAAGTTCTATGAAGTCTTTTTTCAGTCTAAGAACTGGTTGAATGCTGTCTCCTTACTGATCATAGCAGAAAAAGTTTACCACAGTTATTTCCTTCTATGTAACCAAATGCAAAACACAAGTCTTTGTGAGTTCCTTGGTTACAACTGACACACAGAGGAGGGAATGAGAAGCCACTTCTCTGTAACATTGATCAAAAGGGCAAAAGTCAGATGACTGAAGAGTAATGAAGTAAACTGAAATATAGCAAATGTCCTCCTCCTTCCTTCATCTGGGGAACATGTGTAAGAATTGTTAATATAATATGCTTTCTCAAGTATAGTATTGTTATTCCCCATGAAGTACTCCAAATCACTCTTTGGAGGCTAACAGTTTCTATCAATTAATAGGACCATTTGGAAATTATCCCAATATAAACATTTAATTACAATTATATTTTTATGGTTAGTTAGTCATTGCTATTGAACACTTAGCTTGACTTTTGCCACCTTAATAATTTCACATATGCTGCCTAAGAGTCTCACTGGTATATGTTTAATGAGATCCAACAGTCACTGAAAAATTCTGTCAGGCTTATTCCAAATTATACCATGTTTTTAACTGAATCAATGTTTTTAACTGAATGTTTTTAACTGAATACAATGTTTTTAACTGAATTAGTAATGAGATTTTGAAAAGATCTTTTCTGGGAAATTTGAAGTGGAAAACTTTGTTAACTCTATACTGTTCAGAGACCCTACCATTTTGCTGGGGCAAAAACACAGAAGCTTTTGGATTTCTAATATAAGCAATTTAGTGCAAGCCAGCAGAACAGGCTACAGATGCAGGTAACCACAGATTAATATTTCACAGTAAAAACCACAAAGATATTCATTATATCTCTTCACTGAGAAGTTCTTTATTTTTATTCAATGTGCTTCTAAATAAAATGAACTTCTGAAACTGTATCTCTTCTTTATTTACCTGTGAATGATTAACTGAGGATTGGCCTTTGCAGAATAATATACAAAGCATAAAATGAATGTTAAGTTTCATCTACCTATTGCTTAGAAATTTGTATTGAAAACTAATTTTCCTCTCTTCCCCCCCCCCCCTCCATCCTGATATATATGAAGGTATTTCATAACCCAAGTTACCACTCCTATTTTGCCACAAGGAAGTTACTACACATAAAACATCAAATCACTAGCAAAAAATAAACAAAACAAACCCCAACCAACCAACAACAACAAAAAAATCCATATTGTTAATATCTTGCCTAAGGTTTAAGCAGGAACTGGGCAGGAGAATTTATTCTTAATATAACCTGCTCATGTTGACTGTTATCTCTTATTTGTTGTCATGGTCATCATAGCTTGGGTATGGATCAGGGTATGGTACCAGTTACAGTAAATGAGTTACATAAATCTCTTGCTGCACTAGGGTAGCGAAGGTTCTCCTGGGAAACCTGGACCACCTGGGCCACCGGTGAGATATTTTGATTTATATTTTGAATGCTCTATTAGGAACAATATACCTGTGAGAAAAATGTAATGGAGGTGGTTGAGGCCCCATCCCTGGAGACATTCAAGGTGGGGCTTGACAGAGCTCTGAGCAACCTGCTCTAGTTGAGGATGTCCCTGCAGAGGGGTTGGACTGGATGACCTCTAGAGGTCCCTTCCAACCCAGAAATTTGTATGTTTCTAATATAAAGAATTGACTGTCAATCTAATACATATTAATGCTGCAGGAAGACAACAATGTAGTAGACACCACAGCTTTGCTGAGCTACTGGGCTTGAACAGAGGAAGGGAAGAGTTCTGCCTTTATAATTCATAGCTGTGGTGCTTACTTGTGGTTTATGTTTTCAAGGGTATGCCTTACAACGAAAGAAATGGAATGAGCAGCTTATATAAACTCCAGGTATTTCTCTCGTTAATGTTAACTTGGGTTTTGTTTGTTTTTCTTTTTTTCAATCAGTACCTACTTTTGCCCCAATTCAACTTTTAAACTTGCTGTTACAGGGAGGTGTGAGTGTCGCAAGTTATCCAGGGCCACCGGGACCTCCGGTAAGTATTTCTAATAGTTAATTACCATAGTTACAGAGCAGTTGGTTAGCAGCATGCAGTTTTCCTAAGTGGCATAGAATTTGATTTTAGATGTGAGAAAGACAGAAAAAAATAAGAATATGGTTGATATGAAGTAAATTATAAAGTATGTGATTTTATGTGTTTATTGAGTAATTTTGCACATTGTGGAGAGTAGTTTATTTCACCCTAGCAAGTGTAAACCACAAAAATGGTACATAATTTAACATTGGACTCTTTAGTGAAAGTATCCTAATATCTTAAAATATGTAATATAGTATTTATAGTTAGTAATGTCACAGTTCTGCAATGAATTAAATCTGATGCTGGAAATCAGAAGCTGATTCTGATCTCATTTCTGTCACTGATTCACTGCATGTAGCTGCAGTGCAGAAAAATGTGTAAACCAAATAGTTATACTGTGGCAATAACATATTGCTGGTGTCTTCCATGCTGCAGAGTGCAGATGCACCACCTTGCAGCTGGACACTGTTGCTTTGGTTCTGTGGAGCCAAAGATGCTGTGCACTTATTTAGGTCCTCCTCGGTAGCATTATAGGAAAGTTCTACTCTTTTCAGGTGATTGTCACTTTGGTACCCACATAAAGTAGTTTTCACCATTCATAAGGACTTTGTCCTTATTATGTGCCATTTGTAGTCATGGACTGGCACTGGACTGCAGAGCTATTTTTCTCTGTATACTGGAACAGCAAAATGAAAAACAAATATGACTAAAAAATGAATCAGCTGAAAGGTCTGGACTTAATACCGATTCTAAATGCACTCTATTTGCATAATGTAGTAATACCACAAAATGAAAAATCATCTTATTGTATAAGTCTGTTCTTCTTTAAATATGTTTCCACTCCTTCATTTCTTTGTAGGGCCCAAAAGGAGATCCTGGCACAGTGGTATGTATGTATTTTTAGGTCATGATAGAGAATTCCTGAAGTAGTTCAATACATGATCCTAGTTACAAGGGTGGAAGAGCCCATTAACATTCTTGAGCAGGCAGCTTACCTCCTGCAGAATCAATACATCCAAAAAAGTCTTTTTAATTGCCAGGCTTGCAAATTTGGCAATTTCTGATGAATACTTCTAAGTGATAATAGAATGGAAGACGAAACATAGCATTAATTGCCTGTGGACTCATCTCTGCTGAGCTGTCCGTGGATATATCTAAGAATAGAGAATGTGAAATAAAGGTAGAAAATATCTTAAGAGCTATTAGATTGTTCTTAATGTTAAATTTGAAAGTGATAATGGAGAAAGGACAGTGTGCTACATCATGCTAGCTAGTAACAACTAGAAGTTGATGTTTTCTTTGGACATCACATGACAGTATGATCACATGGCTTCTGGTGAGCAAGATGATGATGATGGGAGCCACTATACCTTCCAACTACACAGTTTAACATTCAAAAGCAGATGTATTTAACTTTTTGTTACGGGTTTGTTAGTTTGGTTTGCTTTTTTTCCTTTAAGCATTGTTATGTCCTTTTCACATGAACTTTCTTAAAACATTATGAAGAGAGGAAGGACAGCTAGTGGAAGAATCTTGAGCAGTTGCATAGGGCTAGCCACCAGCAGAATGTAAATCAAGGTCCTGACCAAGTGCACATTTTTCCCCAAATCCTTGACATGTGATTTAACTTGCCTTTCTAATAGAGAAACTATGTTTGTCATTAGCTTGCAATTTGTCACTACAGCTCCTAGCCTTGAAGGTGGCAAAGTTGAAAATTACAGGTACTGTGTCTTGATGAAAGAATGCCAATGTAAATACCTAAAAGATAATAGTAAAATTGGAGTATTGATAGTTTAGCCCCAGAAGTATGATAGATCAAGTTTCATTATAAATTTAAATTTTAAATAGTTTTAAAAATGGATAGGTTCTTCCATAGCAGTTAAAATTTCAATTTATTCATGTACTTCTTTTTCAAGTCTAAGGAACAGCACATAACTGCATAATGATACTTACAACAAGGCAACCTTTCTCCTTCATGATCAGTGTGATCAAACTGTGTCCAGCAGGCTTCTTTCACACTTCTGGCAGTATATGCATCAGGATGAGTACCGGTATGAACTAATGGAAACTGATGACAAGAATTTTCTGATAAAGTAGTAGAAGCTGAGCTAGTTAGGGAAGAAAATAGGGAACTTCATTCACCATGATCTGCTGATGAATTGTCTACTTGATAAAGATCAGGAAGCCCTGAAAAAATTGGAGAAATCATTTATGAAATGAAATCGCATCCCTTCCAGCAAAGTAATAGAACAGTTATGTCTGCTACTAATAAAACAAATTATTACTTCAGAGAAATACAGAATTCCTTAATGTGTTCAAGTATTCATTCAATCACCAGCTGCTGTCCTTTCGGAGGCAAAATAAAAAGGAGATGATTCAGGCAACATGTTGGATGCCTGGTGGTAAAGAATCAGGTTAGAGCACACCATGCAGACTGTTTAACTGCCTCTAGAGACTGGCCTTGTCTGAACACCTCGGGCCACAGGATCTGGAAGATAATGATGAGTGTCTTCTCATGGTGAAGGGTTCTTATCTTCTGATTTGTGTCTGTATCGGGTCTTTCTCTTCAGTATCAGTGTGAAACTACTGAGAAATGTCTCTGCTTATGAAAGCAGCATGCCAGTACCGTTTATTTCTATCTTTTTCCTACTTGTGCAGACACGGTATCTACATAAAAATAGCAGCAAAATTAAGTGCAGCTACACCAAACTGACCCAGCCAAGACCAAAGTGGTATGGGAAATTAATATCAATGTCTATAATTATCTAAAGGGTGGGTGCAAGGAGGATGGGGCCAGGCTCCTTTCAGTGGTGCCCAGTGACAGGAGAAGGAGCAATGAGAGCAAGCTGGAACACAGAAGGCTCCATCTAAATATGAGGAAAAACTTTATTGTAGGGTGATGGAGCACTGGAACAGGCTGCCCAGAGAGGTTGTGGAGTCTCCTCCTCTGAAGAGAGTCCAAACCCACCTGGACACGCTTCTGTGTAATGTGCTTTAGGCAAACCTCCTTTGGTGGGGCAGCTGGACTGGATGATGTCTAGAGGTAACATTTTTAAGAGCTGGATAGGACTTCAGCTATTGTGGAGGTGCATAATCTCTAGTCAGCCAACCTGTGCAGGGCCTCGGATCATGTTTGATTCCTTGCTAAGTGTTAATGGAAAACCAGCTACATTGAAAAATAGACTATGATCTTTGAATCAGTGTGATAACTGAGAAACCCAAACCAGAAACTCTCAGCTCTCAAAATCATTTGTTTCCAGGCTCTCCCAAATAGAGTTTAGGTATGAAAAATGAGATCTGCCAGATACTTGATGAAATCCAGACAGGAATTTGCTGTGGCTTTTGATTTAACCGAGAGTTGCTGAAATACTGGATTTGTTGGCTGTGGTTTACATTTCTGTGATAAATTCTCACTTTTCTTAAAAAAAAAATATGTAAAATAATTTTTAAAAAATTAAAAGGCCCTCTCTGCTCTACATGTAAAACTGATTTCTCCAGTGGAGCATGTTTCTGTTCAAGACTTGAAGACCTACACACGGGCCCAGTCTCTGTGTCCCTTGCTGCAGAATAAGTTTGCTTTTTAGTCAACAGAGCACAGAATTGCTTGGAGGTTGGTTCTCTGATTGACAGTTTACGCCCTAGGGCTCTACTGCCTGAAGGTGCTTTAAAGGTGACCTTGGCTCACAGGAACACTGGGGGCAATTGTTCTGGACTACATTCTTCATCACAATTAAAACCATTGATCCAAATATTCATACAGTGCCTCTGGGAAAAGCTTAATTTGCAGATCACTAAATCAGGGCATAACAAAAATCTGTTCACCTAAGAACCGGTTAGCTGGTTTGCTAATGTCAAGTTACATATTCTGCTGTTGCTTGTTGTTCAACATTTTTCATATAGAGTACTGAAATTCTGATGTATTCAATCCTTTTTAATTTACTTTTGTTTAAATAAATATCAGGGAGACCCAGGACCGATGGGATTACCAGGACTGGAAGGACTCCCAGGGGAAAAGGTAGGACTCCTAAAAAGAAGTCAAAGCTTCTTAGTGACAACTATACACAGCTAAATGTTGCCTGAAACCTTGTTTGAATTTTTTTTCTGACTGTTTCTATGTGAAAATTATTTTCATATTAATCCATATTTCCTGAGGTTTTTTTCTGCACTGTGGATCTAAATCTTATATTCACCCAACATAAAATTTCATTATTGGCAAATGGAAAATTTTGTGTAGGAGGTCTTGTTATATTTTGTTTTCTTCACTTGATAGAGTACTACTATATATAGTATATATAGTGTATATAGTGTATACATA
>JANHFX010016947.1:0-28495 GCA_027560015.1 Chloroceryle amazona | reverse complement strand
AGTATATATAGTGTATATAGTGTATACATAGTATATACTATATAGTGTATATATGATATATAATATAAACTGTATAACATATACTATTACATATATAATATATATCCACGTTTCTATAACATAATATAGACCATATATGACTATATTACTTAATAGTAATATAGTTAACAAGTGCCTAAGTATGGTCACTACTTCTTCGCTATTGAACATTGTCTTATGTTTATAGTGTCTTGTTCTAAGACTTGTGACATAGCTACAGATCTGAAGAGCAGTTTGAAACTGAATTAGTCTAGGCCTAGTGCATGCAAGGCTTCCATATTAAAAAACACAATAAAACAAAACAACTAACAAACAAAAACCACAACAAAAACCCTATTTGAGATGTGTGTAAAAATATATAAAAGAGTAGAAATAGAGGGACTTAGTCCCTGCAGTTCCTGTTGTACTGCACCCTGTGCCAAAGTGGGCAAAAATCTTTTCTCGGACTGTTGCTCATTATTCTACAGAAGTCCCTTGCTTTTCTTGCACTCTATACTGCCTGTGTGATTCCACCATAGCACATCCTGAACCATATTATGTTCTCCAGCTTCTTCCTGTAGTTCAAGTCTGCATTCCAGTGCTAGAAAATGATCCTTTCCTTCAGCTGGTGGCATGTTACAACCTTTCATTTACTATACTGTGGAGGCTGCTATGAATTTAGAGAAAATCTTGTCATGAAATGCTAAAAATTTCTAGATTTTGCTATTCAATTCTAGATATGAAAAGCACACAAAATTCAGCAGAGAAAATTAAAAAAATCTGTAAATATGTTTTCTGTCAGTGAAAGCAATTTGATTTTACCCATATGATCTGAATTTAAGGTAATTGTTTTTTTTTTTTTAAATTGAATGTATTTATACATCTTTTTGAATTACATGTTATTTAATGTTGTGTCCAGCTGAGGGAAATGGATTGTTTCGTCTAGAGAAGAGAGACTGAGAGGAGACCTTATTGCTCTCTACAACTACCTAAAAGGAGGTTGTAATGAGGCTGGTGTCAGTCTCTTTTCCAAAATTACCAATGATAGGATAAGAGGAAGTGGTCTCAAGTTCCGTCAGGGGAGGTTTAAATTGAATATTAAAAAGAAATTATTTCCTGAGAGAGTGGTTGGGCACTGGAACAGGCTGCCCAGGGAGATGGTCGAGTCATCATCCCTGGAGGTGTTTAAAAACCGAGTAGATGCAGCACTTGAGGCTATGGTCTAGTGGTTAGGGAGATGTTTGGATAAAGGTTGGACTTGATGATCCTAGAGGTCTTTTGCAACCATAATAATACCGTGTCAGCAGTGGGTTAGGGCACTGTGTAGTTTCACCACAGGTGAGCTCCATCTGTCTGCTTTGGGTTATAGTCCTCTCAAGAGAGAAAGATGAATTTGTGCCCATAACACATCAGCTCCAGCACAAAAGCCATTTTCTTAGCTTAAAGCTTAGATGAAGGTGGCTGTATGCTAAAAAAAGGAGAAACTTTGCCCTGAAAGAACCATGGCACAAGCAAATCAAGGATGCTGGCTTGCAGCAGGTGGATGACTGGGTAGCAGTACGGTGAACGCTTCTTTGAAAGATAAATCTTAAATATGGGGATGTTGATATGATAGTGAATTACGCTATGTTAATTTTGGTCGTTGTCATGACCACAAATGATATTTATTTGGAAAATTACAGACAAGTCAGGAACTTTCCATCCCTTTTTAAGGAAGGCCTCAAGCAATATAAAGGATAGCATGGAAATTATGATATTATACAAGAGAACCTAAACAAAGGATTTAAGTTACTTGCTCAAGTCTGTAAAATGAGTCACTGGCAGAGATAAATATTAGCCTTTCACAGAGCCTGGCTCTTGTCCTCATTTCCAGTTCACTGAATAATCCTTCCTTGGGTTTTAATGAGAATGCAGAAACAAACTTCTGGTTTGAGTGTTACCATTTAAGCATAGATTTATCCTTTCTTTAGGGAGACCGTGGACCAGCTGGCATGCCAGGAGTAGCAGGGACACCGGTACGTATATTCATTAAAGAAAACTCAGTTTGTTAGAAGCTGATAAAAGAGGTCAAGCAAGGTGCTGAGCTGTAATCTCATTCAATGTTTGTGAAATGCCAGCGCTTGGCTACTGCTTTATAGGCAGGTATGAAAATGTTCTTTTTTTCCTAAACTGATCAGAGTTTTAATACCACTGAGGGTTCGTATTATTATTAAAATGACAGGAGGGAATTGTGTGAATACATGATAAAGCTGGAATTTGAAGCTGCATGTGCTTAGTTAAGAAAACATATGAAATTCTTCTCATTGCCTCAGTTTAATATAGATAAAGACATTTTCTGTGTTCCTGGGTATGCACAAATTTCTAAGCATCTTTCTGTCACCCAGAAAAATTATGAGCATTATTTAATGCAGTCCACAAAGATCTGCATATCAAGTCGATCAAGTATTTGCTTTAGGGTAATGCTTTGTCAGCTATTTACAGTTGGTATTCGGAGAAGTTTCTGAAAGTTATCCAGAAGTTTTGTTGTAGGTTAAAGTGAATCTAACTAATGATAAATTGAAATTATAATTATTCATTTGTGTTCCTAAAGGAAATGAAGACAACTTTTCTTTAGATTTCATTCACAGCTTAATAAAAAAAGTTTATCCATATTTCAGAAGGCAATATGGAGCTATTTAAATGCAAATACTTTTATTATTAAATTTGGGCAGCTACCAATCCATTCAGGAATTGTTTTCAAATTATAAATACGTGTTTCGTGAAATAAAGAGAAGTTTGTGTCTGTTCACCCCTGTTTCCATTAGACACTGATTTAGTCTCTTTACTCTGAGTTCCAAGAGAGGACATCAGCTTAAATAGTTTAATTTAGTTAAGTTCTCCTAAAACAAGGTAAAATTGCATATATAAGGGGAAAATAGAAGTATTTCTCTGAGTTTTATAGCCCATAAAAGAGTTTCAAAGGTTATTGCTCTGAAATACATTTCATGCTGTGAATCAATAATGCAGTAGCCATTGGGGATGATCACTGTTGTTCATTCCTTGTGTATTTCCCACTGGATATGTTCCAAGTCTTATTCTTGTTGCTGTCTGTTCTAGCTGGATGTGAAATATGTAATGTGTTCCCTTCATGACTGATGGAGTTGCATTCTGTTGATTACATTTAATGCTAATAAAATCCACTGTCATAAATTCTTTGCATTAACATTTTATGCTAAGCAGTTTTAATTAACAAATTAATAGATGTATGAGAGACAATAAGAGATTCTGAAATACATTCACTGGAATACATTTTGGGAAATATATCTGACTGGAAGAGAATTTGTCCTCATTGCCTGGCATTATTCTCTAGATGGAATAGTGGACCCTTTTTCCCACTTAGGAATATAAACCTTTCATTTTAGCTTTGGCTTTTTTGCTAAGCAGAATGATCAGGGAAGTTTGGACTGAGATTCTGCAACAATTGCCACCAGTTGCTGTTTCCTCAGCATGAATCCTCCAGCCTGTTGTAACCGGCATTTATATGATAAATCCCTCACTTGTACAAGTCAGTTCAGGATCTGACTGAAGGATATTTCCAGTAAAGGTAGATTCAGGGTTAAAGATTATTGTCTGGGTCTGAACCAGTTAGGTTATGAAAAGCAAGGCATCACTTTAAAAAATGCAAACATTTAAAATTACCATCTAAATGATGAGATAAGAAAGAATTGTGAATTCTGGGAGGCTGAAAATAAAATTACAACAAAAGTGGCCAAAAAAGGGCATGAAGAAAATTTGCAGAAGAGGTTAAGTCAGTAATAAACTCACTTTTAAAAAAATCAGGAATAGGAAATGCCTGAAGGAAAAAAAATCTTGATTTCACATATATAGTGATAAACTTTGATCTGACTGTGACTTCTCAAGAAGAAAATCGTAGTGTTGGAAAAGAATATTTCATGAAAACATTATTTCACTATTTAGAAAGGATAAAAAAGACAAAGTGATTGAGGTATGTTGCACACAAGAGCCAGATTAACATGGCACAAATACAACAAAAAATCTGTTAAAATATTTCTTTTTCCCCTCATAAAACATTTAAGGAATGGTAACATGAATATTTCACCCAAATAAAAATCCTCTTATTTTTGACCTAAGAGAAGTTATGTTTTGCCTCCTAGTAATTTGTAATATTCTATTTTGCAGGGAAAACCAGGATCTCCCGGGTCCCCAGGGATGCCAGGGGAACCTGTAAGTACAGATTTGAGTTCTAGGTTCTTCTGATAATACACAAACATTTCAAACACTGAATGCAAGCTTTTATATGAAGATTTATATGTGCATTTTATTCTTTCTTAGGGTGAAAGAGGACCCATAGGAGATATAGGCTTCCCTGGGCCAGAAGGGCCACAAGGAAAACCAGTAAGCAATTTTATACTGTATATATATGTTCTTTACAAAAGTATGTGTCTTAGTTATCAGAATTACAAGATAAATGAGATTACATCCTGCTTTGTGTTAGGCTGGATAACAGCTGAAGAACACTTACAGCTATTGTGCTCAGTATTAGCCATCCAGTCAATAATTCCTGGTATTGTGATGTTTTAGCAGTCAGTTCCTAAGAAGTTGTCTTTAGAGGTCTTATGAGGGTCCTTTGGATCCTATTGACATAAAGGCTCCTTTTGTATTTTTTCAGAAGGACAATATTAACCCAGACACTCAGTGCAGTCTATGAAGGATGGAGTGACGAAATACATTCTCAATTTCAGTTTAGATAGAGAAGTATATGCTTCATGACTCTGAATAAACTTCATAACTCTTCCATATACAGGTGATGCAGCACTGCAGCTGAAGCATTTACTGGTCACTTAGGATATGTCTAATCTCACCTCTTTATTTAATAAAAGTGTGACAGCAGTGTAGTCAGCACTGTTTGAACTGGTTTAAAACAACCTAGTTTATATTCTGGAAGTGGTTCAGCTAGAATAGTGGAGAACTCATTATCTCCCCCGATGCTCGGTGTTTTGTGTAGCAGCAGATCATTTCAGTTTGTCAGCACGTCTCCACATGCTGCTTCTATCATGGAAGAAGAGACAGTTTCTGTAACTTCAGCAGCATACTGGCCCAAGGTGCTTAATCTGTGCAAAACTTCACTTGGCACTATGAGAGGGGAGAAATTATCCCTGATGTCTCTGCTCATGCAAGTCCTTCTTCCTCACTCAGTGAAATAGCAGTGGGTTTGCTGCATATGCAGATCCACATATATCATAATAAATTAAACAGTGCCAGAGCATTTATCTTGCAATGATCTGACATTGCACAATTACTAACATACTCTCTGATATTATTTTGGCCCATGCCATCTAGGACTCTCAGATTATGCCACGTTCCAGTTTGGGGGATAACGTGGCCTGGGACTGTTTCTAGCAGGAGGTATGAATGAGACCACCTTTTTTTTTTTGTGGGAAATATGTTTAGCCCAGGAGGCTGAAGTTGTGCCATGCCACAAGTCCTAACAATGGAAGAATGGATCTCTCTGCTTACTATTAAAGCTTAATCTCTGTAACAGCAGAAGACTAATAGAGCATCAGGGCTAATATCTAGAATAAGAGAAGTCTCTTCTGTGGTTGTATAAGATCAGGTGAGACTGGAAAATTGCATGTATAGGTCCATATTCCACAGTTGCAGAACTTCTATATAGCTTGTCATTTAACGTTGTGTACTCATTAAAGCTGATGCAAATCTTGATGCCAAAGACATTTTTTTTTACTCTGCTATCAACTCAAATTTAAGGTGCTTACAGTTCAGTATCACCCTGAGCTCTGTAATTTCACATCTCAAGACTATTTGTGAGTATTTCTAAAATTTAACTACACAGGCTGCTGCCTCTGCAGCTTCAGAATGTGTACTGATAAGAGTGCTAAACATTGAGCTTTACCATTTATAGTTTTTAAGTGTATATACATAAGCTTCCTTATTAATTTTATGCCTTTTTTTTTTTTTAAATAGGGAAGCAATGGAAAAGATGGATTGCCTGGTCCTCCGGTAGGAAAGCATGCTTTCGCACACTAGTGTATTTTATTCTTTGCAGATACCATAGCTGTTAAACCTAGGAAGTTCCTTTGTTTCTGATAATGGATGAATATACAAAAAAGCCTTTAAGTGATATGTTTATGTTTTTTCAAAAATATTTTTTCAGGGTGCTGTGGGAAGACCAGGAGACAGAGGACCCAAAGGAGAACGTGTAAGTACCTCTTTTTAATAACTTTTTTTTCACTGAGCATCTAAGCACCTCATCATCATATGTTTTACAGGCAAAACCAAGCAATTAATTTCCTGATCAAGCAGTCTCTTAGATAACTAGAAGTTTTAGTCCCAGACACCAATTTAAGGAATTAGAATTGAATTGGCTTCTGCATTTAGAGGGAAAACACTTTTTATAGACTCTCTAACACAGTTGGGCTGGACAGTGTAAATTGATCATGGGTTGAAAATTGGAAAGTAGCTGATCCTGTTGTGATGCTGTCAGACTTTGCAAGAGCTGTAAACCCTGCCCCATCGTCATCCCTGTGATCTTTGTATATCACAAACACAAGACATGTTTTATCTAAAACAAGCTTGTTATACTTAGGCAACAGGAGTGCCAATGCCATACCTTACTGGTTCCCAAAATGTTTAGTCAGTTCTGTTCATTGCAACAAGATCATGTTGGACAGGAATTATTGCGGGAGGTGAGAGACAATCTTTATTTTGCTAGAGCAAAGGAAATCCTAGTGCATACTCTGCTCCTGTTACGACATTTCTAGAGCCCTGATGTCCTAATCCCATTGAAACATTTATTTGATAAATCAGAGAAGTACCTCCAGGTGTAATCTGGAAAAGGAAATGCTGCTTTATGACACTGAGGAGACATGAGGTTTTAACCTTTAGTACTGTAATAGTCCCTTACAAAAATGTTTACAATATTCTATTTCTGCCTTTAAGGACACACTAAAATGTAAGAGTTTTATTGGTCCACCTACTATCTACTGCATTATACTGCTCAGCCTCTACCTTCTCGGTGTTAACCTCTGAATGCACTACAAGTAGCACTGTATACATACAGCTAGAAGAGGAGGCTGGACCTCTAAGGGCATGACCTTGAAACATACTGACAGGCTGAGGGACACAGAGACACAGTCTTAGATTGCTTCATCATGGTCAAACTTGGGAAGCTTCATGGTAAGAGGGTGTATTTATTCTATTATTATTAGGAGGTTGTAAGCTGCCCAGGGAGGTTGTGGAGTTTCCTTCTCTGGAGACATTCAAAACCCACCTGGATGTGTTCCTGTGTGACCTAATCTAGGTGATCCTACTCTGGCAGGGGGTTGGACTAGATGATCTTTCCAAGTCCCTTCCAACCCCTAACATTCTGTGATTCTGTGATTCCAGTCTTACTGGTGACAGAGTGCATACATACACAGAAGTATGTAGGAGCTACAGATGTAAATATGGATATATATTTGCTTTCAGAGATGTCACAGATGCCTGAATCTGCTCTGACTTCTGGGATCACTGGCAAATGTCACAGTCTAGCTCTCTATGTTCAGAGTGAAATAAATAAATAAATATTTACATACACATATATCAATAAAATACATAGATATATGTTAAAAAAATAAATCAATTTCCAGAAGTTTTTTTGTCTCAAGTGATAACCAAAATGTCTCACAACCTTTTATGACAGGAAAGTTACAAATACACCCAGTGCAGTATTTGAGTACAGTTCTCAGAAAGCTTTCAGTTGCCCCTTACAATTCTGCAAGAAAAGAAAAGGTTTGTTGAAAACAAGGGGAGATCTGCCCAAGAAATAACAGCGAATTAACATCAGAAGTCTACATCTCAGCTAAGAGATCAGTAGGAGAGTTGATATTTTTCTTATCCTCTGGATCAAGTATTGCAGACCTGCATCTCTGAGAGAGATAGCAGTGATTGCACAAAATAATACAAAGTCAAGGTTTCCTTGCAGCCATTATTATTACCGCTGTACAGCACACTCCTGCACTTTGAGACCAGCTGCTGCTATTAGAGAAAAGAGAAGCATCAAAACTGGAAGGACGGAATAAAACTCTTGAGGTTTTCATGTCTAATATAAGTATATCCTTGTAGAGTCCATTTTAAGAAAGAAGTCGTCACCTGGGCTGAAATAATTTTACACCACCTTTGAGTGACTAAACACTGCTGTTATTGCTTCTTTATAAACTGAGGGACAAACCAGTTGAAAACATGTGGTTTATACTGCTCAGAAATGTGTCTTTTCAAGTCATGTTAACAACAGGTTAAAGTGCTGGTGGCTTGTATATTGCTGTTGTCTGCATACCTTGATCACAGAACAGGAGCACGCTGGACTGGAGCATGTGGAAACCCAGGCAGAACAATAGTTTCTTCTGCACAGAATTTAGTACAAGATTAAATGCAAGAAATGGTAGAATACTAGAAAGGAGGAGGACAGAATAAATCAGCACTATAGGCGAAGACTGCAAAACACAAATGTCCTACTCTCTTTTGTACAATTCATAGTGAAGGAGAGTTTGAAGAGGAATCTTGAGGAAGGTATGACCTAGTTGTATGAATTTTTACAAGGAGTTTCTTCCAAACACAAGAAAACACTGGAGGCAGTTAAAAATATCCTTGTTTAAAAAGGGGCTGTAGTGTTTGATCCGCCTCCTACACATTGTCAGTTTGTATAATGGAAATCATTTAGAAGGAAAGCAGTTCCAGAATCAGTGTCATACTGCTAGAACACCATGGTCTTAGAGAAACCTGCATCTTTCTTTTTTTTTTTTCTAGTAGAGAAATTATATATGTATATTTATGCCTTAAATAGATTTTTGATGAAGGCTTACTGTAAATATAGTAATATTCAGATAGGTTTTTTTATGTATATATAGATGCATCAATGTGTGTGTAGTCTTCTTTGAAAGCAATATCAGACAAAGTGGTGTGTTCAGTGGCTTCCTATATTGGACTTCAATCACAAAAAAAAAGTGACTGAACTAAAAAATTACATTAAATTGTATACCTCTTTCAAGTCTTGCAGTAATGTATAGTAAAACAGGAGCTGTTCTTTAATGTTAGAATGTTTTGTGTTGCTATGAGTGAAGTAGGAAATAGAGGTGGGATACAAAGACCCTTTTTCCTGCAGACTACAGAATGCTCCACTTCTCAGTCAGAATCCTTCTTCTGCCCTGAATTTCTCAAGGTGTTGCAGTACATGTCTTGGTAGAATAGCCATATGCAGGACGGAACACTTTTCCCTATAAATCTTAAAATTTATAGAAACCTGAACAGGAAGGTATGCCTCTTCCATCAGAACATGTCTCTTCCAGTTCCCCCAATGCACATGCACTCCCTTTTCTGTTCACATCAACCGTGGAAAATTTGAGAGCCTTTAGTGAGGGTTACAGTTGTATTCAGGGGATCAAATGATATCTTGACTTTTTTTTTTTTTTACTAAATAGCTGAATTAGCTGGTTTTTGAAAGCATTCATATGCTGCATATTTAGAGTTTGGACAAAAGTATTAATGCCCAGAAACTAAAACTGGAAGTCAGGTGTGTGCAGTATTGGCAAGATAGGTCTTCTAAGAGAAATACAATAAATATAACATAATCATACCAAGATTGTTTCCATGTCAAACTGACTTTCCTGACTATGTGTTCAAGCTAGCAGTTTGACAGCTTGTGTTGGGTTTATGTGCCAAGGTTTGGTAATGGGGGGATTGATGAGGTGGCCTCTGTTAGAAGACATCAGGAGCTGCCTCCATGTTGGACAGTGCCAATTCCTAGCTCCAGGACATACCCCCTGCTGGCCAACTCTGAGCCCATGAGTGACTTTCATATTGCCTGGGTGATAGGAAGGGTAAAAAATGTTGTGCAACAGCTGGGAGAGAGGAGTGAGAAAACATGAGAGAAACAACTCTGCAGACTCACAGTTGGTGAAGAAGGAGGGAAGGAGGTGCTCCAAGTGCTGGAGCAGAGATTCCCCTGCAGCCTATGAAGACAATGATGAGGCAGGCTGTGCCCCTGGAGTCCATGGAGGACCACAGTGGAGCAGACATCCGTGTCATGGAGGACCCCGTGCTGGAGCATGTGGAAGTGCCCTGAAGGAAGCTACAGCCCATTGAGAACCCAAACTGGAGCAGGCTCCTAGCAGGACCTGCAGCCCATGGAGACGAGCTGACACAGGAGCAGGTTTTCAGTCAGGAACAGTGTCCCCTGGGGGGTACCCACACTGGAGTGGTCCATTCCTGAAGAACTGCCACCCATGGGAAAGACCCCACACTGGAGGAGGAGAAGAATGTGAGAAGGAAGGAGCAGCAGAGATGAAGTGCTAAGGAGTGACTGCTAAGGATTGGCTGCAACCCCCATTTCCTATTCCCCCTGCACCTCTCAGAAGAGAGAGGTAGAAGAGGTAGAAGAGTGAGGAGAGAGAAGTTGAGTCTGGAAGGGAAGGGAGTGAGTTGAGAGGAAGGTCTCACTATCCTGTTTTGTTATTAATTTGCAATAAATTAAATTAACGTTCCCCAGGTTTAGTCTGCTTTCCTCTCATGGTAAGTAGTGAGTGATCTCCCTGTCCTTGACTCACAAGCTATTCATCTCATTTTCTCTCCATCTTGTTGAGGAGGGGGAGTGAGAGAGTGGCTGGGTGGGTACCTGACAGGCAACCATGGTCAACCCACCACAGTTATAGGGTGTGAGATGATGAGGTTTCAGGATCTGACTTTTTTTTTTTCTTTTTCTTGTGGTAGATTTTCAGAGTTCAGAGCCTCTGCACTCTTAGTGAGG
The DNA here is from genome assembly GCA_027560015.1 of Chloroceryle amazona. Lineage (NCBI taxonomy): Eukaryota > Metazoa > Chordata > Aves > Coraciiformes > Cerylidae > Chloroceryle > Chloroceryle amazona. Next base: position 17,679 of record JANHFX010016947.1, on the reverse strand, counting down.
GCAATTTAGATTCCAGTCAGGAATGTGTTACGGTTTCATTTAATGCAACAGAGCCACAAAGGTCTTTGTAAGTGAGGCATAGTTATAAGCAGTAATATGCTCCAACTCACTGGAAATCTTACAGATTGGAGGACAGATAGGTGATAAAAATGTTATACAACCTCTTACTTGCCTCCCTCCCTTCCCTTTTCAGTCTTTACATGTCATGCAAATATGACTTAAGAATATAACTGCACTTCCATTGGTGTATCAGTCAGTGATGTTTCAGATCTGAATACAGTTTACCAGCACTTGCTGTAGATTAAGAATGCAGTTAATTCCAGTCATTGACTCCTCATAAACATAGATTCTGGATTCGTGTAGCAATGACACAGTCAATTCCTGGTGCTGTTTTCTGCTTATGGTGGAGCCTGACATTAGCTTAAGTGATGCAGCAAGGGCAGTCAGTGACCCCTCAGACCTGACAGCTGTTCATTTAACAATCTGAATGTGTGACTTGAGGCACTCTGCTCCACAGCTGTAGTTCAGTCAACAAAGAGCTAATATATTGTCACTCTAAAAGATTTAATTCCTCACAAGTAAAACAAATTTAAATGCCATCTCGGCAATGATGGAAGCTGTTGCTGGCCAGAACATTGACCTTTAATTTATTTTGTTTGCAAGGAATTCACTTGTTATAATTGGATTTGTGTATTTGTTGTTTCATTGACTCTACTGAATTTTGTGTACATGTAGAAATAAAATGTTAGGCTTCTAGGGAAAGTTACAGAAAAAAAGCCTGATGCCTTATGCCTGGGGGAATTGGAGCACGTAAATTCTACCTATGCCATATTTGACATTTCTAGATCCTTGTAAAAGGACTATAAACTTTCTGCACCCAAATTCTGCCCTTGAAAAGTGGGTTACAGAGCTATTTACTTTGCCTTTGCCTTCAACATTAGAAGGTAAGAAAACAAAATGTTACTTGCTGTGTTTTCAGAGACACGTGTTAGCCTGTAAAATCAGCTGCATGACTCATAAAATCTATTTCTGAACAGAAATTTTATCTTTAGCATTCTTGGGTGACGTTTCCTGGTTTGTTCCAGTATGTGCAGTGATTTTCTTTCTGCTTTATTTTACACAGGGAGATCAGGGTATTCCAGGGGACAGAGGCCCACAAGGCGAACGAGGGAAACCTGGCCCATCAGGAGAAAAGGGGGATGTGGGTCCTGTTGGGCCACCAGGAGACAGAGGCTACCCAGGATCACCAGGTCATCAAGGCCCCCCAGGTTCACCAGGACCCCCAGGGTTTCCCGTAAGTAAATGCCAGTTCTTCTTGGAGGCTCGTGAATTCAGATGGCGTGAAAGTAGCATGTGTTGAGCAGTGAAGATTCTATTGAGCAATACCACAGTATCCAAAAAACTGCAGTATCTCTGAGATAATTTTGGTGTTTAGTTAAGAGGTGGAAAAAACATAGCCAGGTGATTAAGCAGTTTGGTTTGGTTTGGTTTTTTTTTAACCATGTGCTATGATTATATTTTATTTATTTTGCTCCTGACAATATGGCTACTCAATACTGTTAATTTTCATGTTTTTCATAAGCTTAAGAGCTAAAGTATGTGTCTTTGCAACTGAGAAAGAAAAGGAGGCACACAGAAATGATTCTCAATAAAAGGGAAATCAGCATTTAAAAAAAACAATTAAATGATTCCCATCAGTTGTAGATATCTTGGTTTGTCTCTGTGTTTGAGACATGTTCTGGGTTCCTTTTACCCTCCATCAAATAGGGTAAATTCCTAAAAGTTTCTCAAAGTTACCAGTGAAGTTACTGGTACTATGGTGCAGTTCTAGTCATCTGTGCATCAAAGCAGCTAGTCCCTAGAGAGGGTGAGAAACTGGCAAAAGGCAAGGAAAGCACAGTGGTGTCACAGTACATCCTCGCTGACTTACGCAGGGCAAATTCCATGCGCATAGCATGCTGGTCGTCTTGACAGCTGGGGTGCCTCTTCCACTTCACCGTATTAGTCATCTTTATATTATTATAATGTATTTCCAATAAAGTGGCTTTTGCAGTTAATAATACAAATAGATTAAAATACTTAATTTTCAGTGAAAGCTTTCGGTTTTTAATGCTAATTTCAGCATTTTTTTTGTTTGTATCATCAGAAAGAGTCCTCTGTATTTTTCTTTTGATACATATCACCTGTTTTTTTTCCTCATTAGGCTGATATGGTTTCACTTGAAGAAATAAAACATTATATCAAACAAGAGGTTCTGAAGGTTTTTGAAGGTAAGGAAACAAAGCATTATATAAATAAACATAAATGTTAAAACTCTGTTCTAAATGCTTTACATCTCTACAGCCTTGTTACACATTTCTTTACGTGTCATCTAACTTAACATTGGACTTAGCAGCTGCCTTCTTGCTGTAGCTGTGTTTAATTGTCCACTTTGAAAATAATTATTTTCAAACAGATATAAAGTTTGATGCCCATTCTTCTCTTTATTTTTTTTTTCTTAAAACTCTACCACAGTAAATATCTGCTAAGTTATGGAATGCTTAGTTAAGTTTTTTAATCTGGTATAAATGAGGCAGATTCAAGGTTAGTACCTATTTTTTCTGCCTCTAAGGACCACTAAGATGTTACCAAGTGTACTTTATTCCACCAGCATGAACAGTTCACATGGAAACCTGTGCAATTAGTAATGTTTGCTGAGCACTTATAGGTTGTTCCACAACTGTTTCCAGGGTTTCAGCACATTCCAAGACCTGTTCGTGGTATTTAAGCTCTACTTTGCTACTTAATACGAGTTACTAACATATAAGGTAGGCCTTTCATAGGGGTGTTAAGTACTGATTATTCTGTATTCCTGTATTTTAAGTACTTCCATGAACAGCAGTCAGAAATCATTTGAAATATTGGAATACCTTAGGGAAAGAGACTGGTAACAGAAACTTCAGTGCAAATTCATTCAGATTATTTCAAAGGGTAAAGACTCAGACATGACTGAGTCGGAACTGAAGGCCTCAATACTTAGAGGAGCATTTAATATCTGGACATGTGGAAGGTTCAAAAACCTGATTTCCAGCAACCTACTTCAGTTGGGTCTTTGGAATTTATTTTCCCTTATTTTGCTGGCAGATTTCTTACACTCTTCTTCTTGTGTCCTTTGTTAATGAAGAAAGGATGGCTCAGTTTGTATCCCAGCTGAAGCTGCCTGCTGCAATGCTTGCCTCCCAAGCTCATGGAAAACCAGGGCCTCCAGGAAAGGATGGCTTGCCAGGGCCCCCAGGAAAGGATGGCTTGCCAGGGCCACCAGGAGAACGTGGAATTCAAGGTAGAAATTCAAAAAAAATGTTCACATTAATTGTATCTTGAAATCTTTATACACTTGCTAATGATTATTAAATAAGACAGGATTACCTGTGTAGCTTCCTAATGATTAACTTTTAAAACTGTACTTATTTTTTTCCAGACTAGATCTAAATATTAACCCATAGTAAATGTGTGGATTTTACTGATTAAAAACTCCTAATCAGTGCATTTTATGCTAATAAGTGACACAGTTAATTACTGACAGATATCTAGACTACTGTAGCAGATGTTTTTTTCCCCAGAATACTTTAGCAAGGAAGAAAACCCACGCCAGAACTCTAATGTCGCTATTCAGATATTTCAGCTGTTCCATATTGAGAGAACATCTTATTTAAGGAACAAAATTTGATGTCCAAGTCTGAGTGCTCTCAGCTCTGACTCTGAGACAACACAGGGGAGGAAAAAGTTAAGGCAAATATTATTCTCTAAGAAGCACTGAAAACTGAAATATTACCACCCGAATTCTTGTTACAGTGAAGTGATCTATTTTTCACTAATTGGCTCCAGAGTAATCAGCTTTCCACTCTACCCCAAACAGTAATTTGTACATTGCAAACATGTACATGGACAGTAGGGGACTGTTGTTTCACCCTACTGTCTTTCACTGCAAAATCAGCTTCAGGGAATCTAGATTCATTGTAGCTGGGGTCTACTGTAGAGTCAACCTCTCAGAGATTAAAAGGAAGAGAAAAACAGAACAAAAAGAAAAAAAAGAATTTATCGATGAATAATATTTTGTGGGTGGGTAATATGTAATTTGCAGTTTATCTGTAGGTAGTTCTTTATTATCTCTTGTTAGTTTGGTCTGCTCTGGAGTCAGAGCAAGTCAGACTGGAACGAAGAACATGAGAGCAAAGCTGAAGATGTGTGGATCCTAAAGCTATCAGAAGAATAAAGACTTAATAACACTGATAAGCGCAAACCCCTGAAAGAAGCTTGAAAAATGTGATGAGCTCAGAATGAGAAGAACAAGAATAAAGGATCAAGGAAAACTATAAAAGGCTTAGAATCTTACAACACTGATTTCATCTTACTTAAATATTCAGATCACTGTAAACAGTCAACTACAATGTTAGTGCCAGATTGTTCAATGATGCTGTATGTGGTGGATAGTCTCAGATGCTTCTGGGAAGTGGAACATTGTACTAGGATTCATTTCCAGCTAGTGAGCATCAAGAGTAAAGGTGATAGCTATGCTTGAAATTAAAAATAAAGCTTTTTCATGCTTTATGCTTAAGTAAAGGTAGTGCCCCATGTACACAGGATTTACATTTATTTTACTGATACACTCAATACTCTTTTTTTGATTAGTAAAAGGTAAGCTAAGCGAGAAGCATTTTACTTCTCTGATACATCAAAAGCTATACGAAATTATACTTACAAGGAAAGAAAACTAAGAATTTGTCTTGCCTCCTTCTTACACTCTGAGTAAGAGAGAGTTCCATGAGAGAAGCACACTTACAAATACCCTTCATGCCTTTCCAGTTGTGCCTGTGCGTGTTAATTGTTTTGTGCCAACAGTAAACAAAAATTCAAATCTCTGAACAGATTGAAAGGTATCCTTCCATATTCCAGCTTATTTTCAGCCTTAAAAGACATATCAGATGAGAGCTCTTGGAGAAGCATGTTACATGCATGTGTGTCTGAGACCATGCTGTGTGGCCATATGCCCAGTCCTAATATGCATTTGATATTAACTGACAGATATTCCTTATTCTATTTCTCCCTTGGATGTAGCCCAGACTGCCAGCTCCAGAGTTTTACTGTGTGCAATAATACACCTCTGGGCTGGAAGAGTGGAGCAATCACTTGTCCCACACAGCCACAGAGAAGTAGTAAACACTTTTGGACAGCAATTAAAAAGACCTCTACAGGCACCTCCAAAGCATCTTTGCGATGCTGCACGCTGAGCAGAAAGCCTGCTGGAGCCAGCCAGCAGGAAAGGCTGACGTCATTGTCTGCCCAAGGAGGTGCTTAACTTGTGGCTTTACAGAAGTTCCTCCGTATGCCTTGAGTGTGGTGACAGTTCCCCTAAGAATTGTCCTGGTATGACCTGGCCGGATTCCACCAGAGCTCCCTTCTGCACAGCAAACCAATAGGCAGGAGTTAGTCCCAGAAGTCAAAAACACAGATAGTAACTTTTGGAAGTGTAGGCATGGTCTTCAGAAAGTGACCTTAGGAACTGCTATACTCTTGGGCATAGACTCCTGCATATCTAACAAACTGTTACCTGTTGGCCTTCAGCAGTGTTGTTCATAGTGTACCTCAGGTACTTCCCAATGGTTCAGGTACAAATAATTTTGATTTTACAGGATGGTCTCAGTAAAAATATAGCATATAAACAAAAGACAGCAATGAATAGCAACTTAAATTATGAAGCATGCAATTAGTATTTAAACAGACTTTATATAATAGTGATTGAAAGATTTATATATATATGTATTTCTTCATTTTAAAATATAACCTGTGGATATGAATCCGCAAACTGATACTGTGAGGGAGGCAGTTTGTTACCACTGAAATGAACAGCATCTGCCTAAGGGGGAGCAGAGGAACTTGTTTGCTCTCTGTGTTTTAAAGGATGCTAATGTCTTGTAGAGAAACAGGACATTTATTGCAAGACTTTACAGACAAGCTGTAGCAATGTCATCCATTTGCAAACAGTCAGTCAGCTTGTCATGTGTTAGAGGATCTAAATCAATTAACTCCACTGACTTAACTGCATTTTTAAAACTGTAATAGTAAGTGAATTTTGGTCCATTAAACCAAATGCACCTTGGAATAGTTTTACAGTCCAGAGATTCTTTATGTTAATATGACCGTTGGTTTTTTCTCACTAAATAAAAGATTTCAGCTTAGTTAAACTTCACTGGTTCTATCACTTTAAGGAAAGATGAGGATTTTTATAGGTCCTTGTAACTCATCATAGCCTCAAGAAATCTCATATCACAGCTCAGGAAAGAAAAATACCATGTAATAAATAGTGAAAGTTCCTTATCTTTATGTCTAATCTCTGTGTAAAATTCATGTCTCTTATTTTATTTATTAATTTGTACAGTGGGTACCTGTAGAAACTTTGGCTGACATCAGGAGCCCATTGTAGTGGATGTTGTCCAGACATAGTCACCCTTCTGAAATAGCTGCACTGGTTTCAAGCGTTTCCTCTAAAATGGTCTTTGCTGTGGAGGATGATGTTAACCTGGCTTGCTTTGATTTGAAACCCAGCTACTACCTCTCAGCTGAGAGGCCTGTACACACAGAAGGAATTCAGGGTGTGCACAGGAGGCTGGATAAGAGGGCTTGGTCTTAGCACCCTGCTTGTTTGTTCGTTGTTTGTTTTTAAGAATGCAGAGTATTTGCACATGAAATGCAGTGGATACTTTGGTCTCGATGTTCCCTGTCGTGGGAATGTGTTTGCCTCATGTTTGTATTACAGAACCTCAGATTTCTCTAGATGCTTGACATCTTAGCTTCAGGTGCTGCATTATGCAGATGGATGGAAGAGGGTCTCCATAATATAGGTGGTTGACCTTTTAGAGCAGTTTAAATGAGAGAATCTTTTGCCGCCAAGTTCATAGACATGAACTTGTGTCATTTCCAAGTAGAGCTGAGGGTGTTGTGGTAGCGGTGCTTCTGACCATGATGTTTGTGGAGAGCACCAAGCCAAGAGCTGTACTTTAGCTACCACCACTCATCTGTGAACGGAAGAAAGCTTATCCCTTTGAACACCAACTTGCTACATACTGCTACTAAGTTTACCATACCACTACCCACACTGAGTATATGTTTACACACCACAACTTTTGGGTTGCAGAAATCTCAACAAAACTTCTGGAACCTAGGTGAAAGGCTTTGCTAAAGCAGTTGCCTTTTGAACTGAGCGGGTACCTCTTACTGGAATTTTGATTCTGTTCAGTAAAAATAAATATTATATGTGCCTTTACATTAAAAACAATAAATCAAAATCTGTGTATGATAATATTTTCTTTTGACTGTGTATGAGTTTGCCACTTAAAAGCTCAGAGAGGTGATATTAGCCTCTAGAAGTGCAATCATGGCCCTACTTCTGAGCAAAATATACCTCATTGAAAATCAAGTATTTTCCGGCCAGAATGACACATTACATTGTTCCGATTGTTTACGTACAGGCCTGTTCAGTAATATGCCTACACCCTGTTACAGAAAGCCTTATTTTTGGAAAAGATACCTGGGAATTTTCGTATTCCACTTCAGGGTCAACAGAACTGCTGCTGTGTGAAACTCCACTTTGCATGTGTATTCAGATACAGCCGGTAAAGGGTTTACACTACCCTGGATTTTATATTTACTGTGTCAGGCTGCTCTTTGTCCGATGGTGGGCTTTTATTTTTCCCTATTGTCTTGAATTCCAGTGGTGTTTACAGAATCTTTCAGTCTATCTCAGTCCCTTTTCAGTGATGATGTCTCAGATACCTACAGTAATGGTTATCGTGGAGATTGTAAACGTGATATATCGTAAATGTGATTTCTCTCTCTTCCCCATCTCTGAATAAATGCAAAGAAATGATTGGTGGCAGCACTACTTTGTAAAATAACAATTGGGTTTGTAGTGACAAATGTACTGTAACTGTCTATTGTAAATTAAGAAACATAGTGGTATATATAATAAATAGGAAATGTCATAGATCCTGTGGTTGTATGATTGAGCTTCTCAAGCAGTAGCAACTACTCTGCGTTACACAAGATTTTCAGAGTAAACCTACGTAATGTAGTTATAAATACTACTATGATCATTAAAGAGCGAAAGAATATTTACAGCTGAATACAAACACGTGCATATTCTCTTTTCTGAGTCTTTATAGCTTGTGTGCCTATATGCCTTGTACAATTCTGCTTAACAAAACCCAGTGACCAGAATGCATGATTAATACTGTTTCTCTGTGAGCTTTTAAACAGTTGATTTCCTTACGTTATGCATGTCACTCTGCATGCATTTTGTAATGCTTCTGCCTCACTGTAATTTCCTTGTTGGGGTGTTGAGAGAAGAGTAAGAGTAAGATAATTGATGCTCTGTTTTGAAACCTAGAATGATAGCATCAGATAATAGACTTTCTACCAAAGTGCATCATGATCTTCTGTTTAATGGAAAGCTTGAATATGCTGTGTACCAATACTACTGCACTGTGTCTGTTGTAATGACCCTGAATTAGTACCCACAGCACTCACAATAGTTTCCTTCCGGATTGTCCTGTGAAGTGCCAGTGTTGCCATAGGCCGCCATACGCTGACAAGATAACCTTTGCCATTCATCTGCAGAGCGCCCGTTAATCTTCGGGAGCCGTCAGGTGGATTGATACCACTATGCTGACTGGTCAGCCGTGGCGCTTCTCTTATAACTCAAGCAAAGCTAGAGCTCTTCACAAGAGGAGCTTTATTGTATGGCATGCACATCACTGGAAGTATACTGGTCAATGAAGCAGAACAAATTTAATTTCAAATGTAACCAGAAGCTGGCAGATTAGTCTTCAACATGGGTCACCTTACATGACAAATCTGAGGTGCTGGGGAGGGAAGAGGGTTCCCTTATAATCCCTTTAAAGTAAGGGGTTGTGGCAGGTGTCACACTTCTTCCTTTAAAAATGCCTTCACCTGCTGTCCTACATAAATTACATGATCTAAATAGAAAAGATACATTTGTAGATGGATTCTTAACCTGAAATATTAAGCAAAATATTATACCAATAGCCATGAGTCCTCTGCTCTAAAGCAGGCAGCGTGTTTCCAACTAATAAAACTCTTTACAAGCAGTTTAAGGAAAAAGAAATAGGAGCTGGATATGAGCTGCAGCACCTGAGAAGATGGAAGCTATTTAGATAAATACAAAGCTATGCCCTGTGAAGAAAACAGATGCAAATATTCAAAGTGTAATTAGTAATAAGAATATACAGCCACTTGAGTCAAAGGAGGCCTTGCATGCTGCAGCCTGACATCTGCACAGGCTCTAAAGATGCATCATTCCACATGAGGGCAGGTGTGTAACGCTGGAGGAGGGAGTGGATATTCTCTCGCATACAGGGGAATATCTAAGCATACAACAAGCAGTTTACACTCTAAGAAGTGCAGACATAAAGATTTATGTAGAGCAGAGAGGGCAAATTCTCGCTCAGTTTGTGGGCTGCCAGAGAAGAGCTGGTCAGACTCCACATGGCCTTTGGGTTGATGCTTTACATCACTTCATCAAACAGGTAATGTGGGAGCAGAATACACGTTTGGTTCTTTATTAGAGGAACTTCAGGAAGGTAACAAAATCTCAGGGAAAGGACCAGCTAGTGAACACAGCAAGAGTCCTCTGGAAGAGGATGCACCAGTTACTGCCAGGAGTGATCGTATTTTCCAGAGGGAACGTACAAGAACTGTCTCAGAAAAAAAATACCAGTCTCAGAAAAAGAAGTGAGCATGTGTCTTGATAATTTCCTGTCAGCAAGATATATGGAAGATCACTGTTTATAACAAGAGGACACTCTTGTTTTCATATCTTTATTCTGTGTAGGTTATAGAGGACAGAAAGGGGAAAGAGGCGAGCCTGGAATTGGACTGCCTGGTAACCCTGGACCACCTGGCCCTACAGGTACAAATCTCCAGATTTATTTCTGCTATGGTTATTTATGAACTATCAGGCCTTTTTCCTGGTTTTCACGCTGGTCTTACACCCATGTCTTTCCCCCCGAGTTTGGTTGTAGCACAAGGTCAGCCCCACCTGCCTTCTCGTGGAGGAGCTGGCGTGCAGCTGGCTGCCAGCAGTGAAATGCGGGGCACTGCAGGCACTCTGCCAAGGACTCTGCTAATTCTAACTTTATTTTACCAGCTGCTGGCCTGCCAGGCCCACCGGGAACACCAGGCTCACCTGGACCACAGGGGCCACCGGGACCCAACGGGAGGTGCAATCCAGCAGATTGCTATTACCACGTATCACAGACTCGGTCACACACCAGCGGGAAATAAAAACCCTCTCCCCTAGACACTTGGCTTCACCGTCACTTTTCACTCCTAAGTTAATTTAACCTTTGAAATATTTGGTGCTTTTTTTTCCCTCGACACTGCATGGTATGTAGATAATTTATAAGGCACGGAATTGAGCCTTTTTCTATCTTATTTGCAGTGTCATAATTATGAAATGATGACATGTATTTTCCAGAGTGCATTCCATGTGTTACATTTCTCATATTTATTTCGCTTAGATGACAAAATAGGCCCAAATAATTTTCATAAGTTTCTTTCTTCAAACAAAAAGTATTTTGTTAAAACTTAAGACAGTGTTTATGCCTCAGTATGTAAGCTGGCTTTATTTTTCTTGATGGTGGTGAAGTTAAAACGGAGAAAATGCATTTCTGAAGTTTTAAAGTATACCTGTTCATTGTGAATGCTGGACCTGAGCTGGAGCACTGGGAACTCTCTTTAGACTAAATGTTCATGCCCCTCAGGGAGGCTCTGGCACAACTTCTGAAACAGGTCTGTGTCATGCACCATGAGCACTACCCACCGTTTCGGTCACTTTGTAGATGTCAAAGAAGGACATGAAGATGTGGTTACAGTCTCTCTAATCCCATCCAACATTCAGCTTCAGACTGACTGGAAATTCATCAAATGCAGCCCTGAGAAGTGTCTCTTCTGACTGGATGTTGTCCCAACTGCGGGCTTGTACTTCAGTTTAGTCATGCCTACATACACAGCAGAAGCTGACCTGCTAGAGGATGGTATTGATACTCTCGGCTGAGAGCTGGCACATCCTCTAACTGTTATGTGGGTTTAGTAGGTGTAGTATCATTGCCTGTAATCAAGCTGCTATGCCAGAACATCTGCTTACTTCAAAGACAACCCCTTGCTTTAGAGCAGAGAGTGGTGGGTACAGAGTGAGAGTCAAAGAAGGAACTTCACAAGCCTCTTATCTCACTGGTGGCACAGTTTTCCTTCTGCAATGATCATGTGCCAAAGTAAGCTTGACAAGAACGTGGAAACAGTAGAATGCAAAACTCACAGGTCCTAATAGGTAGTTGCAAAAATTTATATGAGTTCAAGAGAAATTTGGAAAAAAATGTAAAACCCTCCTTGGAAAGGTGTACTACAGAGAGCATAACTGCACGCAGTTTGCAGGCATGCAGTAAATTCCTACAGGACCAGACATTGTCAATGAAGAGCAAAACAGAACAACACATAAAGCCAGTAGAGCTCACAGGGCTGAGCAAAAGAAACAATAGAGCAAATCCATCACATAGAGGAAGGAGGAGGGTTGGCCAAAGTTTCACTCCTGATTACTAGGACAGAGGTGATCTGAGATTTAGTCCTATAGAATTTGCTACAGTGCCATAGAAAGTGAGGGTGCTATTGAAAGAAAATGGACAGCTGTAACTCACAACCTCAAAATAAAGCTGTAGTACAGAAGCAGTGCTGAGGGCTCTTGGCCCAACATCAGGAAGCCAGTTGTTCTCTCCCACATCAGGCAGGGAAGTGGCTTTGGTGTATTCATGCTTGAACAGTATTGAGCTGCCAGGAAAACGTTCCCAAATTGGAAGTACTGGGTTTCAGAGAAGCTGTTGTGAGACATGAATCTGGCCAACTTCTGGGTCTTTCTTAAAACAGTAAGGAATAACTGGTGGGAGTTTTTAAAAAGAGAAATACATTTGCGTGTTCTGAATAGAGTTCCTAGCACTTGCACCCAGACTGGAGGAGCAAGATGAGTGCAGAAGGTGGTAGCCCTCAGGCACACTTTCTGAGAGGGAAGGCAACCCATCTGGTATGTTAACCAGTTAGATGGAAGAAGGTGTTTGGCACAACAAAGCTGTTAAAATAAAACCACAGATGAAGGCTGAGTGTGAACACCTGGAACAGGAGAGGGCTGCATGAAGAAGGACAGCAGAAAACCTGTGGCATAGGGTGAAACCAGCTCCTGAAAGCGATCTGCAAGCTGTAATGCACCCTGCAACTGGGGACCCCTTGCAAGGGGCAGGGTTCTTTGTCTGTCCCTCCTGAAGATGGAGACAGACAGGTCAAAGCCCATGGGCAAACCACAGTCCTCATGCCTTCTTTTCTGCTCATCCCTCACTGTCTCTCGGGAGGCAATAACTGTCCCTTCTCTAGGCCAGGACGTCCTCAGCTCTAGGGTGAACCTGCATTTGGAACAACTGGTCCTGCCTGCGCCTAGCTCAAAACTTGCTGCTCCTGTTCCAGACCTCCTCTGTCCATGGAGCTCGTTTTGGTTTGCCCTGTGGTATTGACCGCCCTTCCACATCTGGTCCTCAGAGCACCGTAGCTGCGCGAGCACTGGGAACTGGCGAGGCAGCTTGAAACCAAGCACTCATCTTTCCTGAGGTACCTGCTGCTGCCTGGGCCACAGGTCTGCCAGCCCAGCGAGTACAGCCAGGGCCTTGCACCAATGCAGGTATCGGTGCCCATACACCAGCGAAGGGACGGGTCCCGCACACTGTTTTCCATTCAGTCAAATGAACTGCTGGTCAGGTATCTTGCATGAACAGGGTTTTTTTCATTGATTTCTCTTTGCTTCTTTAGCAATTCCAATGTATGTAAAAATCTACATATTTTTTTACTTCCTAAGTTAATTTTAAACTTCGTTTTCTGTGATAATCTTGAAAAGGGTGCTGTCTTGTAAAGAGTACCTGTGTGACTGAGAGGTTTCCAAGCAGCCCCCATCCTGGAAGGCTGTACATAGACTATTGCGCTGTCTTAGTGGTATATGTATATTTTGGGCTTTTAGCTGGCTGCAACCAAGCATCTGCTATTTGCCAGATGTGATTGTTGTATGTTATATTACTTGAACTTATTGGAAAGCAGAACACTTTTTATATTTGAAGAAGTTTTATTTTTTCATCTATGTTTCCTAAAGATGCCTTTTTCTTTTTATAGACTCAAATCTAAAGGTCTTTTAAAATGCGTTTGAACACTTTCAGTTGGTTTGCAGGTAACTTTGGTAATTATCTTGTTGCATTATTTTTGATTTTGCTAAAAGCCCGCTTTAATTTTCTCACATGAGAAAACGGGTATTTTGTTATATGGGCTATCTTGATAGCTTTTTGAAGATGCCGTGTTCTCCACGGGTGTAGAAAAGTGTTAATCCCATTTTAACGCTACTTCACACTGGATTGCTCCTACTCTGCATTTTTAAATGCAGCGGGAAACGTGCTTCTGCGTGGTTTTCTGGTTCAGCCCCTGATTTGTCTTTTTTTTACAGTTTCAGACTAATGTTATCTTGGGTTTTGGGAAGGGGTTCAAGGAGGGAAGCGGGGCACTAATCTATTTTGTGATGTGCTTTATCAATTTTGCATCTGTTTTGAGCAGTCTGTGCTGCGCTAAGCGTAGCAAGGAACAAAACACATTTTTTTTTCCAGTAGCACAAGATGTTTTTCTGCTTTGGGGATGGTTACATACAACAGGACTTTGAACTGAAATACTTTTGACAAAATGTTTTAAATATTTCTTACAAGCTCTGGAAGCTTTGTTCTAGTTCAGGGGCAGACTATTACGTGTTATGGCAAGGTGCGTTGTCATCGACTAAGAATGTGTTGGGATTTTCTTAGGTAGCTATATGTACAGAACTATTCATTTTGCCTAAAGTAGTAAACTTTAGTTAAGAGTTTCTGAGAGTTTTATAGCTCCTTCTGTCCACACGGTGGAGCTCAAAACGCTTTTTCATTAAGAGGGGAAAGCCCCAGCAACACTCGCTCAGCAGTGCAAGAAATGACCCAGTGCTGCGTAAACTCCCAGCACAAGAGTCAGTGGTTTTCATTTTGTTCTTGAGCCTGAGTTTGGGTTTTGATTTTTTATTGTCTTTCTTTCTTTCTTTTTTTTTTTTTTCCCTAAAATCTATTTAGCTTTGCATGGTAGTATTTGCAGAAATACTGCCTTTCGTGGATAATTATTTTCAGGTAATATGGCTTAGATTTTGTGGTTTGTATATATACATCTTACAGAAGAACGTGCAGTAGTGGGACATTCCTCTTCTAGGCGTCGTTTTTGTCCACTGTAATGCTGTTGGTCTCTAAGGGAGCAGGGAGGGAGCCACAGCAAATAAAAGTTACGGCAGCATACTTCATAAAATAAAGTAATAGTGCAGCCTAAGAATGTTTTAAGAACCAGTATTTTTGTTTTAAACTGGATTTGGTTTCAGTGCTAAAAGAACACTGTAATATGGAAACAGGATTGATTGTATCATCCATCCTTCCTTGATGTTTTATGATTGTGGATTATGACACGTTAGATAGGCGCAGTTTTGTTAAATAAGCTTATTTTTTAAATTAATGGCTAATCTCACAAAATATGTTGTCACTTCTTTATGAAAAGGGTGAAATACTATTTTTCATGTCAGTGTATACTCTCTTTTTTTTTCTCCTTTTTTTTTGGTAATGTTTATGTAAAAGTCTTGTAAAAAGCCCACTGGCTAAACTAGCATTTTATACAGTTGTTTCTCCAGCTACACTACATAAAGCCAGCCCCTAACCTTGCATTTTACCAGTGCAGTAGAACTGCTGCTCTAACGTGACATGTTAGAACACGAGAAGTATCTCAGGAACCAAAACACTGTTGGTTTGGGGTTTTTTTATCATGTTTTCATTAGATTCTGTATGTACTAAGTCACACAAATTTTCCTTGGAATCTTTTCTATCCACTACAACTAGAATGTACTGGATGGCTGTTTAAATCCATCTCCATACAAGTGGTGGGTGTAGACCACGGAGAACGAGTTTTAACGATGACCTTGCCATGGTTGGTGTTTAAGTGGAAAACTTGAGCTTCCACGATACTGTAAGAATAAGTGGGTTTTGAATATTATTTGCTAACAAATGTTACAAATTCTAGATCAAAATAAGTTTGTAGCTAAAAAGCAGGTAGTCTACCTGTCTTTTAGCTCAGAGTCTGCCTGTTGTACAAACATGGATGCATTTAATTATTTATTGAAGTTTCAATGTAAACACATTCTGTCTCCAGTCAATATATTTGAAGGATTTCCAATGGCATACCTTATTATTTTCTTTCATTTCTGAGTGATATGAAGCTGTCACTGAATGACTCACTGTACATACTGACTGGCTGCTTATTTCCTTCATTATATTTTTGATTTGCAACATGTAAGGTTTGGTTCAATGGAGATGTATTAAGTGGATAGAAAATTGCTTTTTTACATTTTTATGTGGCTATTTATATCTGAAATAGGATTCTAGATGGAAATGGAAATGTTTGACATACTTTCTGTATGTGGTTCTGTCAGAAATGACAACCTTTCCTTCCATGTCAAATCATGAGAGGGAGGATGGTGCTGCAAACGAGAGAAGGGAGAGGCACAAAGCCACCACAGTGTGCCCCGGGGTGTGTTCAGCATCAGGTGTTTTCTTTGTTCTATTGCTGCCTAATTCTGCCAAGAGAAAAATGAGAACTTCTGCGTCAGTGTCATTTTAAAAGATGCAAATTAATCATTTGGCCACTAACTTGATTTTCTTTCTTCTAATTTCCTAGTGGCTTCAGCAAGCTTGCTTCATATCTTGTCTAAAGCTGCCACAATTTTACTAGTCCCTTTGTTGCATACCCAGCAAGCAAAATAGAACAGTAAAACAAAATGATTGAGGGGAGTGGAATAAAGCTGAAGCTGTAACAAATCACATGGGAGTAACATGCCCTACAAAATAGACATTTCTTGTTTTCCTGTGACCCGTGAGCAGAGGAGAGGCAGTGACTGCATTTTTAAGTATAAAGGCAGCAGAGACAACATGGCCAAATAATAATACAGAGATGAGCAAGTCCAGCAAATGCATTTCACCCAATTATCTAAACAATTTAAAAACATCTGTAAAAATGCAGCATGTGTTTGTACTACAGAACAAAACTACTGTGCTCTGCTAGGATGAACCAACACTGGTGTCTCTGAAACTAAGGGACTTGGTTTCTTGTTCCCTCTGTCCTTCAGGTAGCCTTGAAAGTGCCATCTGTTGGCACTGTCTCTGTTTGAAGGAAGAGCACATTTGGTTGTAGATCATGTTTGGCTCTGGGTAAACTCAGACCATGACTAGGGTATTCAGGGAAGCAAAATCGAGTGTAATCTTCCCCAGCCTTGCTTTCTTGCCTCATTTAGGTGCTCCAGATTGTGCTCTAGAGCCAACCTGGCTGGAGAGAGGCTTTGCCCTTTGAGAAATATTCACAAGCTTTTTGGTAGCAGTTCATACTGGGTTGCCTGAACCCGGTGACACTTGTGTGACAGAAGATGTATCTACAAACGCACATACAAGAACTCTCTCCAGATCCGTAACACACACAGATATATGGCTTACTGCAGTATTCGGCAGCAGGGTAACAAATCATTACTAGTAGCCTAGCAGGGGAAGCATTGCACTTGCCATTTTAAACCACCAGACTGGATTGTGAAGAACTGGCTATCACTTGAGGACAGTTGTTAAACATTTTTCTCTTGGCTTCTGCCTACACTTAAGTAACTGAGAAGCTAAAATATGAATTAGGAGTGTTGGCAGAGATCCTGATGGTTAGAAGTGATTTTCACAATCTTTTGTTTAGAAAAAAATAAAAAAAATCAATCTCAGAGCATTTCATGATGCTGAACCAGAAAGAGATGAGAACATGATTTACTCAGGACTTCACTGAGATTCCAGGAGCATCTGGTTAGAATGGGCAGCATGCTGTCAGTGGCTTATGAAACTTCTCAATCTCTTCACTTTGTGCCTTCTAAATGCATTTATTTAAACTAGTACGGTTTGTTGTGGTTTGTTTTGTTTTTTTCCCTGTATCACTACAGTTGATACACCTTTCTTTTAAATTCATAATCCTGTCTTTATTTTCCAAATCTTTATTTACTTGAATGTGCTGTTACTGAAAATTCAGTCCCTAGTATTTTTTGGTACACGGTCTATTATTTGTCAGATAAATTTCTTCTACTCTAGCACAAGATTTGGAATTGAGAAACACTTGGATTAACCAAAGTGTCCCGTAATGACTTACACAGCCCTGAGGATTTTTTCTTGAGTTCTGTATTTTAAGTTAAAACTCCCAAGTCACCTTGAAGGCAGAAAAAAAATCTGTCACAATCTTAACCTATCCACTTACGTAGCTTCTGCATTGAATTGCCCCTTAGTGTTCAATTTGTTTGATTGTAATATTTCCTATTTGGTTCTAATGTATCTATGTTTTTTCTCCTACACAAGTTTCTTTCCATTGTGGAATTTTATGCCTTTTTTTTTTTTTTCAGGCTATATTTTTTAAAGCACTTCACATTTGTATTTAAATATTGGGGGGGGGGGTTGTTTTTTTTGTTTTATTTTGTTTATGCAT
>JANHFX010016946.1:104463-123833 GCA_027560015.1 Chloroceryle amazona | reverse complement strand
TCCTCCTCGCCGGGTGGTGCAAAAAAGGGCAGTGAAGGGGGGGGGGGGAATGAGTCCAATTACCGGGTGGGGAAGAAGAAACTGCTTCGGGTGAGAGAGGGGGGCCGGGGGCTGCTCTGACATTACGGACGAGGGTCAGTAGAGCGGGTCTCCGGACCGGATTGATGGGGTAACTTCGGTGCCTTATGCAAACAAGTTGTGTTTCCAAGAAGGTCAATTTGTTAAAGGTTGCTCTTAAAGTTGGCTGATTGTTACTGAGCCAATGGTAACGCAGCAAACACCTGGATGGAGAGAAGGCTTCACTTCAGTCTCTCGTCCCCTTTTGGTTACTCCATATATAGATATATCTCTCCCGGAAAAAGTTGGATCCACTTGGTAGGTGAGGTGGGTTTTTAGTGGCCTAAGAAGTTCAGAATGCTTTAAGACTGCCGAGTTTTCTTTCCGTAACAAATTCCTTACCCCTGTGTTTTAAATATAAACAGCCAAGCTAAACGGAGTGCAGTGTTTACTTCTGTTTTGTTGTTGGGTTTTTGTGTGGTGGGGGGGTTTTGCTGGTGGGGTTTTGTTTGGTTGGTTGCTTGTTTTACAGCAAATGAGATAAGGAGATCAAGATTGCATTTTCCTTATCCCGAAAGAAAGTACTTTTTCACTTCACTCGGTAAAATGGAATGCCTTTGAAGTACTAATTGGTACGATGTGTGGTGTAAGTTGTTTTTAGAGGTGTTTGATCGTGTTTTAAGACGGTGACAGGAGACCTGCTTGGTCACTTTGTTTCCTGAGGAAGAAACCAGCTCTGCTTTGTTTTGCAGTTGGTTTTAAGCTCCCCTTGAGTACATGTGGCTTCGCACTGCATGGGGCATTGTGTGACTGGATGGCCTCCTTACAGCCATATGGGGCGGCTTTAATTGATTGGGGATGAAAATGGCAGCTGACAAGGGGACTTAATGTATTGTATTTTATTATTTTATACTTAATACTAGGCATGAAGCAGAGGAAAGTGGAGAACAGAAACCTAGTGAAGTGTTGTTTCAGATGCTCCACCAATATGTTTCTTCTGGGAACTCGGTTTAAAGTCAACTGGATTTAAAAGCCTACAGACGAACACTCTCCCAATGTAAAGCCGTTAATCTGCGGGCAATTAGTTCCAGACGTGCAACCAACTCTGCAGTTCTGTCCGGTTTTGTTCTTGCAGGCAGTCGCGTTTTTGAACGCTTGTGCCCGCTGAATATCACCAGACAGACGGCTCGGATGCTCAGCAGCGAGTTGAGAATTGTGTAGGAGCAGCATTTAAAAGCTTTTCCTTGTTTTTCCAACCCTGTAATTTAGTAGTGTTTAAACTATTTTATAAAGATCTCTGGGACCAGTGAAAGGTGGTTTTGAGTCCAGAGCACTTGAGTGCTTATTGTACTCTGGCAGGCTGGGTGCTTGGCAGGCAGTTCTTGCAGTGTTATTTGATCTGGCTGCACGATAGAATTGACTGGGATTACACAATCCTCCCCCCTCCGCGGCTGCTTGAAAGTGATGCATCAGCGAGTGGTGTTCAATAGCGGATTTTAAGACATAAATGGCATATATGCACTTGAAACGTGGTTCCAGAGAAAGGCAGTTAAGAATTTGTCTTGTTTTGCGGTTAGGATTTATGAATTGAGGCAAGGGCTGACGTAATGTAGCCTACCACTTCCTTTGTGTGTGTTTTATAGTTGATAGTGCTTTGTTTTACTTAAAATAGCCAGTGCTGGCTCTTAAACACTTTTCTATCTCCTTTATGCTGTGGCCTTCAGTAGAAGCAGACAACTTGTTCGAGTTGTATGGGATTATGCCTCTTTTGAGGAAATGGTTCCTTCCTTTTGTCACTAAGGTTCAGTGCATTGCTTGTATGCTAAGTAGATGGGACTTTAATTTTAATTAACATAATGATGTATGCAGCTGTTCTGTCAGAATCCATCGACTGGCTTGGCAATTTTACTACAGGTTGTAGGAAATCTCTTGGTGTGTGTCTCACCCCTCTTTTGTTTACTTCTATTTCCCTAGAGGTTACAAGATGGGGCTTTTGTTTCCTGTTGTGAGTGGTTAAATAGTTCATCTGCGAGAGAGCTTTACTTTGATTTTTTGTGTGTGTGTGTGTGTGTGTTTGTGCGTGGAAGAAAATAAGCAATTTATTATTGAACTAATCCTAAACATTCTTAGGTTGGGTTTTTTTTTGGCTTGAGGGAGGTTATGCTACTTCTTGTGTACCATGAATCAGTTCCTGCTGTGCTGATTGACCCATGAGTAGGTAAAGCATTTAAAGGGTGTCTCTATCTGGAAAAAAAGCAAAACCAACAAAACAACTCAACAAGCCATTTGAAAGTGTAGAAACAACACCCTTCCGTTTTGGCAGCCGAGAGAGTCTTCATACTGCTGAAGGCTTGGTTTAATGGACAAGTGAGATCTCCACAACCTCAGTGGAGTTACTTCAGTATCAACTGCAAGTGCAGCTTGATCCCCAGTTCATAGTCTGAAAATCTCATAAAGAGAACCTAAATCAACTACTCGGTAGTACTTGATATGGTTGAGGTTTCTAGGCAGAAAAAGGCAGCCTTCAATAATTTCCTGCTTCATCTTGGTATGGGGGTGCTGCTGATCTGGTTAGGAGGATGTTCTCTTGCAGAGCTGTTGGATCCTTTAAGGGACATACAGCTGGCTCTGAATGGTAGGGCTGTGTATATGTTAATCTGTCCTTGTTCCGGGATGTTTTCAAATGATGAGGAGAGTTTGTGCTGATACTGGGTATGCTGCATTAGGAGTAAAACCAGCTTAAACCACTGGAAACCAGTATTTCTGTAATTGTTGATATACGTGGATAAGGTGGCGTTTCACCTGAGATCCAGTTAGTGCTATGGAGCAAATTATGAAGGCAGGGTGTAGAAATAGGTGTGATCTGCTGAGGTGACCCTGAGATGCTGCTTTGGCCAAGGGATTTTCAAATAAAGGCCATTCCTTTGCAGTGTTAGCCTAGCCTCTGACACGGGTGGATCAAAAGCTGTTGACTGGAGCTGTTACTGTCTTTCTCTAGTCTCCAAGTCTAAATCATGAGTAAAACTCTGTTTTCAGCTGCCACTGTTCTCGACTGGACATGTTTAGTTAAATTCTCCTTCTATTGCAGCTGAATACACCAGGCAGTTTCAAGTGCATCTGAGGGTTCTTTCCTAGGGGTGTGATAGTTGTTGGGGACTTGACCTACTTGGCTCCATAGCTGAGAGTTTCAGAAAGTTGGGCAGAACTAGGAGCGTCTTCTAGGCAGTAGGAAGCAGAAATTCCACGTAGCCTGTAGTGTTGGTGCAAATGCTCTGTGCTTTCATCTCTACAGAGTAGCTTTGCTTTACGAAGGTGGCAGCTCACAGATGGAGTTGGGTCAGTCAGCAAGCCTGGGTATTAGTTTTACTAATCTTTGTGAGCTGTGATGTCTTGACCAAGATGTCTACTACTGGCTTTTTTTTCTTCCTTTTGAACCGTGTGCGTTTGAAGTGTCCAGCTCAGATCAGTAAATGACATAAAAGAGAAGGCTCTCTAGCTCTATTTTGTATTTGAGGGTAAATAAGAGAAGCGGTGTCTTAATCACTATAGTCCTAGAGTAGAAAGGTACCTGACGCTCTGCTGTGAATCTGATACCAATAGTCAATAACCTGAATCTTTAAACAAAGTTTTCCCTCTCTGTGTGCAGCACACTGCATTTCAGAAGGGGCATTTTAGAGGAGAAGGGCAACTGGAGTCCTAGTTGGCAGAGTTCAGACTGTCATTTCCACTGGCCCTTGCTTAGCCTTGCTCTTTGTTTTACCGTTTCTCATATTGGTGTGTGTATTTCTCACAGAACAAATGTCACTGTTCCTAGGAAAGTAAAAGCCTGTAATGATGTAACACACACAGTTAAGTAATAAAGCACAGGATTCATGAAAAACTTCCTATAAGCCAGCTTTCTGTTTATGAAAGAAATCGTGCAGCATCTCTAAATGCAGCAGAGGGTAATCTAGTGGTTGGTTTTGGTGGTGGTGTTTTTTTGTGTTGTGTTGTTTTTTTTTGTACTTCAGCTTTCTTAATAGGAGCGAAATTCTTTCCAGAAGAGTGCACAAAAATAATATTTATTCCAGAGTTTGCCTGGGGTAGTGGATTGAGTTCTGACCTTTGGATACAAAGTGAGAACAAATAATGTTGAAAAATGTAAATGATTAAAACAAGCTGGCCTTCCGTAGGAAACTTTTTTTTTTGGGTCAGGTTTTGCCAAGTAAAGGTCTTGGTGATTGGATAAGCATTCTACTACTGGAATAAACAGTGTCTGATTGTGACACTTAGATTTTTGTTACAACCGCATGGGTTTTTTAATGGTGGGTTTGGAAGTCAGACTTTTTCTAATGTTAGCAAAAACACGGAAGAAACGGTGGCTGTAAATTTAGTGTTAACAAGGTGGCTGAGCACTTCTGTTGGGATGTAATGGCAAAATTTTGAAAGCAAACTTGGTTTGATGAGGCTCCTCTGAAAATGGATATCGCTTTCATTTTCATACGAGATGACAATACAGTGTGAAATAACAAATCTGGAACGCGTTAGCACCGGTTCCTGGAAGTTAGATACTTGCAGATTTCTCAGTCTTCCTTTTTACTTTTTTTTTTTAATATATTTTATTTTAAATGAACTGGCAGCAAAAAGCTGGGTGAAATGGCTTTTGCTGAAGCCTTTTACTAAAACCAAGCAGTGCTGGTATAGGTACAACACTGCTGCTGTAACAACAATTTTATACACGTAATAAATTTTGTCTGAAGTGCTGATTTGAATTTTCTTGAAAATAGCAATAAACCCTGCTTTGTTTCCTTGGAGTTTGTTGATTTGTAGAAATCAAAATGACTTCTTTGAAATAAAGCTGAATTTTTGTTAATAGGCAGTAAGTGTTTTCTGCAGCACCTGCAGTCTGCTATGCTTTTATTCTGTTTGAGTGTTGAAAGCGGTTAGTAGCTTGAAGATTATTGTCAGGTTTTGTGTGTTAATCTTGTTTGGGAAGATCAGGGACTCTTTTTTTGATCATTGCTGCTGGGAACTAGAGGAAGTGTAGTTTTTCCATTACACTGAATATTGTAATCCATACTTCTGTAGAATCTCTAGTGTCATTCATCTACCTAGGAAAATGATGGCAGTAAAAAGTTCTGAAACTTAAAAATGATTTAGCTTTAGGCTCTTTCCAGGGGAGATTTCATCCTGTTAATCTAATCAGTCTGCAAAATCAACAAATTCACCTAAACCAGGACCACTACTTCCTCTGACCGTGGGAAGTTCACAGCCTTTCTGTTCTTGCCAGCACTTCCCCCCTTTTTTCCCTTATATTGCTTAGTAGGTGTTTTAACCTACTGTTGGACTGGGAATTTAGCTGTTTGCATTTTATGGGGTTGTGAAGCGTCTTGGATTTAGTCAGAGACTGATGACTAAAAGCGGCCTCAGCAGGTAGTTAGGTTACACAGGCAGGATGAAGATGACTGAGCCATGATATGAGTCAATACAATTCAAGCACTTAAGGTTGGAGGCTTCTTTTAAAGTTTGACACAGTAACAGATCCCTGTAGAATTTACTCCTCCAAGCAGTCAAAACATACTGTATTTGCTCCATTTCCTATTGAAATTTAACAAAGGAGACAAAAATCAGATTTCTCCTCTGCGATAATAAAGCTATTCCTTTGAGATTAGAGCTGGGAATGAATTATATTTTTTTTCTATATGGCAGTTCCTGCTTAATAATTGAATGCTCTTAAGTAATCTTGTGTGCTGGCTTGTGTGACAGTATGTGAAGAACACCACATCTAATCGGTGTGTTTAATATTAGACTATTGTAATTGGCTTAAAGTTGGGGACCTAGCCCACGCTTGTGGTTAAGTCTGGAATAAAAGAGTTAAGAGCAGCCCAAGGTTGTTAGATCATTTGGAAACTGATTACCCTTTCCCAGTGTAATAAAGTAATTATGAATAGTGTATGAAAATTGGTTGCAGTCTGTTTCAACATTATGACTGCCTGTCTTTAAAAGAAATTGCATTGTCCTCTTTTGTGTTGATCTTATAATTTGCATATTGAAAGCATGTTAGATATTTGCCACTTCCAGCTGTAAATGCTAAGTAGCATTAAAAAACCCACCCCAAATGATGCCATCTGTTTGTATAGGTTTTCGGGGGGGGGTTCAGTTCCTGATAATATTTCACCTTGGGTCTCTTCTCTTTACAATAGTACGTGCCACTGTTGCTAAGGGAATTCAAAGTATGTCCTGGTGTAAGTGGAAGGAATTCTTTCATCAATGGACCTGGTAGCCTCAGGTCAGCGGGGCTGTTGCAACTTCAGCAGTTGGTAGCGTATTTCTGGGAAGTCCTCCCCTGAAGTGGTGGTTGGAATAAACAGTCCCAGTGCTCTGTTTTGAAATCAAGTAACACATGACCAAATGCTCCAGTGCAGGGGGAATATCCATGTGAATTTTTAAGATTAAAATAATACTTAAAAATAAGTTTGGGCCTAACTTGACTTTGTGCACGAACGGGATCTGTGGCTTTGAACGATACAGTTTGTGACCACAGTCCTGTTAATGTGAAAAGTAGAGCTGTGATCTCTAAATCACAGCTAGGAACAGTTTACCTCGGCCTTGTTTTTCACCTGTGCCTCCTTTAGCAGTCCCCTCCCGACTGGAAGGACGGGTTAGCTGCTTGGGAGGCAGCTGCTGATTTACTGGAGTCTAGCAGCGTGCCCTGATTACGGGTACCACTTTGGGGTTTCTTCCAGCAGGGTGATATTGAGGGTGCACAGATGCCAAGGGGGTAACACCCTCTGTGTCATGTCACTTTTGTCTGCTGGTACTCGAGAGTCAGTCCGGATTTGAGGGATTTGTCCTCAGTTTGCCCTAGCGAGATGTGCCAACTCCAAGTAGTACAAATAATTCTTGTGAATTTTTTAAAGCATGGAGTCAGTAATATAAATTGGAATGAAGCTCAAGATGTACAGGCTGAACTTAAGAGCATTACTTTTTTAACAAATGCTGCTGTATAAAGTTGTATTTTGGCATAGAATTTAATTGAATCCATGCTTTTGGCTGAGTGCTTCACTTCTGAGGACGTATTGTGGTATCTGAGATGCCAAAGGTAAATATAACCATCTTGTTCGGTTACACTCGTGGGAGTTGAGCAGCAGTTTAGCATTACAAAATTTCTGACAACAAAATCTTTGCTCAGTACACATCCCTCAGCTCATTTCAGAATCAGAGAATTGTTGTTGGACAGAAATTGTAAGCACTGTACATCAAGTTAATAAAATTCTGAGGTCATTCTCTACTCTGAAGCCCGTGCTGTGAAGTTGATGTGGGTCTCTGGCTGTCACGTGCTTCTTGGTGCCCTGGGGGTGGCAGGAGCATCTCAGCTGGGGTTTGGTGCCAAGCCCTCTGGGGTGGCAGAAGTGGGAGCTTGGCGTGATGCGGGTATGACAGCATCTCTGCCCTGCAAATCTGGATGAGCGTTATTAAAATGCTGTGAACAGCCTCTCCGACACTAATACAATGCCTCGACTTCGAGCTAAACTGGTACATTAGGTTTCTATCACAGGCTTTTTCATAGGTGAAAAATCTAGTCCTTAGCAGCCTGCTTCAAAAGAATACCTGAGTTACTCTGCTGCGAGCTAACAAGCACACCATAGACCACCCTTCCCGTCTTGTACCTCTTTAGTGAGGCTCCTGAAGACAGCTGACGCAGCTGAAACACCCATCGAAAGCATTAAACGAAGCATGAGATTCTGCAGTGTGGTTTTATCTCTGTTGTTCTGGATATCTTGCAGCTCCAGAAAACTCCAACCAGGTCAGCCGTGCTTCAGGAGTGTTGCTGCTGGTTTAGTCAAACCTGACTTTTTAATGCAGCTTGAATATTTCAAATGCGCTGGTAGTTTGTTTGGTTTGAGTTTGCTTCTGTAGAAGTTCTAAAGTAGATTAACCCTTCTTCTTAAGTAGCTAACCAAGTGATTTAGTCCTATAGATAGGCACACATAGATCATGAATAATGGAAACCTGTCCTGTTGTTATCTTGAGGACATGTTTGAGACCTTTCCTGCCTCTTGCAGCCTAAATTGTGCATGTGACTTCTTCTGTTTATTTTTGTTTTGAAGCATTATACGGGAGGCAAACAGTGGTGGTGTGGTGGGTTTTTTGTTTGTTTTGTCAAGAACTAAATAGGGAATTGTTTGGGTTTTTTTGGTAGAACTCCTGCTGTAGTTTTCGTTGTGTTTGGGAAGTGGTGTTTGGGTTGGGTTTTTTTTGGTGGCTTGTTCTTGGGGTTGTTTTTTGTGTTCTGGTTTGGTGGTGGGTTTTTTTCCTGTCTAAAAAGGCTATTACTTTGTGAGTGGGTTTTTTTTAAGCTCTGAGCAGTGTGAGTGAAGTTCTAGGTGTCTAGGAAGAAACGGACAAATAAATAATATGCACAGCACTGGATAAAAATCAGGAAAAGATTTTCACGTTGCTATTAGGCTGAGAGCTTGATACATATTCTTCTGTAGGAGTTTTTAATCTTGTTTTTTCTTGGCCCTATCAATGCCATTTGATACTAAAATGCTATACATAAAGATATATTTCATTTTGAATAACAAAAATAGCTACATAATTGTTTTGAAATGTCACTTTATACCAAAGTTCAGACTGATTCAGAGGCCAGCTCATAATTCAGCCCATGTTAAGAACTAGTCAGCAAGTAATAAATCTCACTGTAGCTGTATGTGTTATCTCATGGGAGAGGCTACAGGACTGCAGGAGAAAACAGGCTAATCCCTAAAGTGTTGCATAGATTTAATGAGGTCCCTGTTGCTTGGGTAACTGGCACTTAGTGCATTTTCTTCTGTAGTATGTTGAAAGTAGCTCTGAAGTCAGCTCCTGATCAGGTTCGTGTTTCAGGAAAAACCTTTGTGACACGATGTTCTTCTGAACTCCTGCTTGTTTAGTTGTTGAAGGCTCATGGGCAGTAAATGATGGAAACGTCTTAGACAAGAATCTTCAAAGGTATGCTTTTAGAAGGAAAACTTTATTGCATCCTAATTACAGTAAATAGTGTAATTTGTTTTGCTGTTGTTGCTAAAGGATCACCTCGGTTGTCCATCTTTTTAAACAAAAAGCCAGCTAAATATAGTAATCCTAGTTTGTTATTGTGGCAGTAGAGAAGGTCCTAAAAGACATGCCTTGGTCACAGAATGATTGAACACTATGAGCAGTTTATGGTACCTCTGCCATCTCCCAGTCCCTAGTGGTGGCAGATGTGGTGGTGTTGGAATGTCGGTGAGGCCACCGGATTTCAAGTGTGGCGTAGTAATTTTGCATCAGTTACTCTACGCTTCGTGGCTTATGGTCTAATTGTGCAGCATTGTTCTCAGTAGCTTACAAGATCAGACCAAAATCTGTTACTAGAACTGTATTGCCTCGTTCTGCTACATGAGATTGCAGTGCTGTAGTCCTACAGGAGTTGAGAGTACTGGAAGGAGAAATGATATTAATGTCTGAAGCGTGACCAAAGTCAGAAGTTATTTCATGCTGTGTTAAAACACTTTTTCTTAGCTTAGATTAGCAGCAGACTAATCACTTGGAGCATTTCTTAATATTTTCTTCCTCTTCTCATGAAAGACGCGTCCGGTTGTGAAGTTCCTTTCAAAGGGGTTCATTAGCAGTGGCCAGCGGAGTACTGATGGAGTCCTGGCAGCAGAGGCTGCTCTTTGAAACATAACATACAGAAGTGAAACACCTAACTTGGGAGATGCATGAGCCGGTCCTTTTCTCAGAATCTAGTGAGGGATTCGGTGGGTTGCTGCCCAGGAGCAGAGCTTGCCAGCGTTGCAGATGGTGGCAGCTGTAGGAACTGAGCAGGACTGCGGTTGTTTCCTTGCTGTGGTTTGCTGGGCTGAGGTGAGCTTTCTGGTGGTTACTCTAACAGGCTTCTGTGTTAAAATAAATGCAGGTGACATTGGATGCTGCTCTGTAGTGATAAAAGCTTCTGCTGGGCAGAAAAATGTCCAATAAGGAATCTGAAAGATTTTTTTTTTAAATTCTCAGTTCCTGAGTCATCAGTTCAATGCAGTCGAGTTCCATGAAGTATTCCTGCTAACCACTGCACCTCTGGGCTGAATTCACTGAACTAACCTCACTCCTTTGAGACATAGTGGAAAAGCAGGTTCAAAAGTCAGCCAAGCTTTACAATATCCTCTTTGTGTAGTTTTTGATGGTCTATGAATATAATTAATATAAGCTTATTGTGGTCTGTGTTAATTTAAAGGCCAGCCTTGCTGCCAGGAGTGAATTTTACCTGTTCTCTCACTCTTGCAGATGCATTTTACGTACAGAGCTTTGGTGATTGTCCCTGGTTTCAAGGGGTGGTTGGTTGTTTTTTTTTTTTTCCTTTGACTGGTAGAGATGAAGCTGAGGGGGGGGGGTGGGTGTATGCTTTGTTTCTTGCTGGAGATGGCTTATTGCATCTCTCCCAGGGTCTCGGTGTGACCTTGGGCAAGTTGGATGTATTCCTGGATGTTTAACAGACACCTAGGTCTATTTTGGGGGTGAAAATCCGTTGGAATTCAAATGCCAATATTGGACAGTTTTGGTTTTCTATCATTTAAGGTCATACAAGAGATCATATGATCTCTTGAAATACAGCCCTTCTTTGCAAAGAGCTTTTTAACATGTTTTGAAGTCTTTAACATTTTGAAGTCTTTAGCAAGAATAAAGAAGGATAATTAGCTGTTGTGTAGCTTTACTGCAGACAAACTTCTATTTAAACAGTACTCCTGTCTCACAAGTTTCCGTGCTTGTGCTGCTTTCTTGCCCGCAGTGTTGTGTATGTTTGCTTTTTGAATAACATTCCTGCTGCTTCATAGCAGAACCTGCTCATGTAGTTGAAGAGTAAAGATCAAAGGTCTTCCTTCCCCTAGTAAGGTTTTACTACTTGAAATACAAGTATTTGTTACTGTTTTCTGCAGATGCAATGAAGGGAGATGTAATTGAATACATTCCTGGTAAGTATTAAGAAATTATGAAGAATATGCTGACCATTTGCTGTAGCCAGTCTATAATATGCGACAGAGATCAAGCCTGCATTTCACACATGAATGCGCACACTTAATCTCATGATTACAACAGGGCTGCTGTACTGGGAAGAGAGGCTTTGTAGGAAAGAAAATTCTGACGTCTGCTCTGTCATTAACCAAAATAAGCTGCTCCTCAGAGAAAATGAGACCAGTGTCTGAAATGAAAGACAATTTCTCTAGACAGAAATATCATCTTGATGCTTATGTAAAGTATTTTAAAACCAGTGGGTAACAAAAAAAGATGTCCTGTTAATATTTATTGCTCATTCTAATAATGTTGTACCATTTTCCCTCCCCTTTGTCGTAGGACTGAAAGAACAGAATGTCTTTGTTTCCACCGTTGTGGAATTTTATGGAGCACTGAAGTGGCATAGCTTTAGTTAGTCTTGTAGACAGCCTCTGCAACTCGCAGGATGTTGCTTTCTTTAGAGAGAAATTGCTTTCATTTATAGCCCCGGCGAAATGTCTGGTCGGTCAGCTCATCAGAGGAGCCCACCCTGCAGTTATTCTTCCATTTTGAGTAGTTCAAACGCACAGGCAGTTGTATGGAATTCAGTAAAACAGCTGACATGACTGAAGACCAGCATTTTGCCTTTGCTGCTTAAAGGAGTTTTCCAAAAATAATCTGATCTAGTTTTCGTTTGGGTGATTTAAATGAAGATATTTTGGAGACTTTCTAAAAGATGAAGGGGTTGCGCGGAGGGCAGCAGAGTGTTCAACCATTTAAAAATGAACCATCCAGTGGCAAAAATCAGAAGGTACACAGAGGGATGAGAGGTTGATAGATAGTTGTAGACACATTGCAGAGGTGGAGGTACCAAAATCAAATTTAGAATGGAAACTGGAATCGGTTGTGAGTAGAGTCGTTGATGAAGCTACGCTCACAGTTGCCTGCAAAGCAGCAGTGTTCTCACTCTAATGAACACACGCAAATGAGTGTTTTCAGGATGATGCAAAACTCATTTCTCTCTTAAAATAAGTGACTTTAGGAAGGCACATGTAGGTGATGTGCTGGCAACTTTGATAGGCAGGCATTCCCTAAAACAAGAGCTGTTGCTAAATGGACACAGGGTTCTGCTTCATGCAACTGTTCCTTAATGTTCCTGTTGGCTTGGTTGCTCTTGTGTGCCAGGAATTTCTCTTTCTGCTTTTCTAGTCTTTGTTGGTGTTTCCCCAGCCTGAATTTATAGCATTTGGGAATGTTTCTATTTTACCTATTTTAGTAAACATTACAGATGACTTTTTTTTTCCTGTCACAGACTTGCCTGTCAAGAAATCCATATGCGTACTTTCAAGGTTTACCCTTTTTGCTTCTGAAAGTCTGTCATCTTTTTCTGAAGCCTCTGTCAGCAAATAAATTTTTATTCTATTTTTTTTTTACCAGCACTTAATGATTTATCAGGAAAAAGTGTAATCTATTTGTTCATGTGTGGGTGGTCCCATTGCTAGTCTGTGGTGGTGATGGTGGGGTGGTTACCACTGCCTTTGTTTCAGGTTCTCCACCCTAATCTCACTTTCTGTCTCTTATCTGTGTTTTGGCTGAGTAGTTATTCTGCAAATCCAGTTCTGGCTTGTTACAGTTCCTGGAAGGAAAGCAAAGTAATTCTGCCTGATAAAAGTAGAATCTGTTCAAAAGAATCTGCTGTGTATCATAACAAGTTCGAGTTTAACTTTATTCTGGTTTAAATGTTGTTAAGCAACCTTATAATGCAGATGTTTTCTTGACTCCAAATGACATGAATTTCCCTAGATAATATTTCTTGTTACACTAGCAGCTCTTTACAGGTCCCTTGGGCCTTTTCTCCCTTAACAGCCTTTTAAAGGGAGGGAGCTGTGTTGTGTTATATGGACTTTTTTAAAAAGCCTGTGTTGTTTTTTTTTTTTTAATGGTGTTATGGGACAACTACTTCACTCAGACCTATATTGTAGTAATCATTTACATTAGCTTGAATAACTTTAGAGAAAAAGCAGTAAATACATGGCTTGGTATTTACTGTCTGTGAATCATTTTTTGTTCTCTTTTGTTATGACTGTAGAGGCCATTAAAGCACCTTTTAAAAGGACTAGAGGAGTTCTGAGCGCCAGGGTTTAATTGAGCGGATCAATACCGCGCGCTGGCATCTGAATTTCTCTGCTCTAGCCGTAGTTCTGCATCCTGGGTGCTCTCTGGTTTTGAAGCGGCCACTTGGCCCGTAAGCTTCTTGGTATGTGTGAGAGGTGAGAAGGGTGTAGGGTTTGGGAGAGGCCGTTGGTGGTGGTTGATGTATCACGGCATGGGAAACAAGGGCTGAGCTCCTCAGGCAGGGACCAAACTAACAGCATCCTATCAGAACGAGTGTGCAGCCAGCTCTGGAGTCCCTGCTGCTGTTCAGATTCCGCACCAAACAGGAACAGGGAGCGTAGAAGGTGCAGCTAATTTATCTGTTAGAATGGTGCAGTGTCGTTGGGCGTACAGAGACTTTCTGAGACTGCCTTGCTGCTCTTGAGTTCAGGTGGGGAGAAATTGTGACTTACTTGGAATTAACATTACTTTGCTGGAAGCCTATGTGTAAAACTGTCAAAAAGCAGGTGTTCTCGGGAAGGTTCTCGCAGATCACCGGGGTGAATATGGGATGTAATTGCCTGATCATTCTGGGGGGAGGTAGGAGCTGATATGTTCACTCCAAAATTGTCCCTGGTCCTCCAGTCTACTCTGTGGTCAAAGGCATCTTGTGAAATTGTTGTCTTAGTGAATTTATGACCTCTTGCTGGTAAATAGTTGTCCTCCCTGTCCTACGCTGATTGGAACACCGCATGCCAAGTGAAGTGGCACTTTCCTCTCTCAGATCCTTTCCACACCAATCTTGTAAGAAACCTTACAATTGCCAGGTAAACCTGGCTGCTTTAGTGGGAAAGATTTAAAGATGCTGGAAACATTCCTGAACAAAATGAAATATGTTCCTCCTCTGAAAATGTAACTCTGAAGACAAGCAGAATAGCCTGTCATTTTCTGTTGATAAATGCAGAAGGATTTTTTTTTCCCTCATGAAATCTTGGTTTGCTGTTTTTCTTCCATTCCTTTTAGTTTTGTAGCATCAATGTTGTGTTGAAGAAAAGGACTTATGATCTTATCTAAGCTGTCATCTTGCATAGCTCATCTGTCAAACAGACCCTCGACCTGGATTTCAGAATAATGCCATAATATCCCAAGCCAGAGCGTAGCAGTGTGCAGGTGGAATGTGCAGTGGGAGAGCTCTGACACGCAGCATTGTACAGGCTGTGCTTTAAAACCTGACAGCTGTGAGCGTAGTCAGTGGAAGGCATGGCTCAGAAATAGAAGATCTCTTGTTTTTATTTTCTCAGGTCAAGTTGGGTAAATAGCAGGGGGGGGGAAGAGGTCACTGTCATGAGAAACACCTTGAATTGGCTGCCTTTATTCGAGCGATGATTGCTGCTCGGCTGTGAGAGATGCTGATGAAGTCAGTGCCTGTTTGTTTCTGCTCTGCACACTGGCTTCTTGAACCATTTGGGGATGATTAATAGAGAGCGGTTCAAAGCGAACAAACATGCTTTTAATTGCATGCACTTCGAGGGCTTACAAGAGCTATGGACTGTAAATATGTAACTCGTAATGATCATTACTGGCTGAACGTGCTCCAGTGCTGTGTTTGTGGTATAAACTCAAAATGCCAGTGCAGGAGATAAGGAAGAAAACCGATAAGAGGCACATAGTTTGTTGGAGAGACTCCTAAGAGCTTTTTAAAAGACTTCCAGCAAACTTGCTTCCAGGATCTGGATTACCAAAACTGGGGCAAGTACCTTGAATAAAATCTGACTCCAACCTGTGTGAGTGTTGTCCAGGTGTAATGGTGGGAAGCTCTTGCTGTATCTTTCTTTTTTTGCTTGTCCTTTCTACGCTGGCTTCTCATGGAAGCTGGCTTCAGTTTGCAGCCTGGAGATGTGTGTTACCGTGAGGCTGGTAGCTCTGCTCTGCTCTTGAGGCTGATGAATAGATAGTGGGGGTGAGGAATGTTCTGAGGATGTCCTGGGCGGACTCTTAAAATATTTGTCACTCTGAATATCTGCACCTTGCATTTTCTGTGGCAAATGGAAGATAGGGAAAGAATGTGAGACAAAGTTGGCAACAGATGTTTTTAGTTTGTCTCTTTTTTGAACATAAAGGTTAAACTTGTGTGTGCCTCCCCAGGGAGATTGAGCCCGTGCAGTTAATGAGCTTTATTATAGAAGGTGGGATCTTTTGAAGCGGAGGCTGTAGGAGCTGCTCTTTTGTTTGAAGCAAGCATGTGCGTATTTGATACGTGCAGTTTAGCAATTCCTTCTGTCTGTTGCTGCTGAGATGGCCTTTTCCTAATGTCTTATTATGGTTATTTTTCCTCAAATGATCTCCAAGGCTTCTTAAAGCAATGCTTCAAACCTTATGAGTATATGGGGGAATCTTTGAGCTGTTTCTTTAGTTAGTTAAATTTAATCCTGTGCACTAAAACCAAGTTAAATTTTTTTCTTTGACATCCAAGTTGGAAAAAAACAAACAAGAGTGGAAGGAGCTCTAGCACTTGCAGCACATACTTCCTTTAATCTGGCATTTGTCGAAAACAGGGCCTTTTTATCTTGCAATATGAGACTAAAAGCTTACAGAAGAATGGTCCTGTTGTGTTTATTAAAGACTGGTAGCACATGACCAAACAAATCTTGTTAAAAGATTTATCTGTCTGGCTTAAATAAGAAAAAGGAGCTCTTCTCTGTATTTTTAGTTACCCTGAGTACTTTGATGCCTTCCTGCTTCGGTCGCATAGTATTTCTGTTGGACTTCCTTTCACATTACCTTTAAAACTGACTCTTTATTAATACTTGTTAAGAGGTTTAAGTACTTAATGTGTGAAGAGGATGTGTGCCTTTTGCTCTGATAACGATTTCCATGCCTATAAATCAAATACCTGTAGAGCTGTCTGTAATGGGGAACTGCAGTTTGGCCATCTCCATAACACTCAGTGCCCACACCTGACAATAGCTGGGTCCTGCTCTCTGACTTGGATGGGAAGATGCCAAGGGGTTTGTGTCTGAACAAATGATGGAACTTCAATTTGGACTAAAAAGAACCTCTCAACCAGGTGAAAGAGGGATAACGATCAGTAGAAAATAACAACTTCCACACCTCTGTTCTGAAAATGAAATTTAAAGGTTAAATCGTGCCTGCCTGAAGTCTCAGAAGACACTTTGGCAATAACTTTTTTAGATTGCGTTTGAAAATGCATAGGTAGATCTAATCATACTCATTATGACATCTTCTGTTCCGTCTGTCTTTGGGAGAGGCACTGAGAGGGGTTTAGTGAGAGCATCAGTTCTAAGGGCCAGCTACTTCTGTTTGACTAGAGAAGGCCTGGGAATAGGATGGCTTTATATTCTGTGTCCTGAAAGGTGGCTGGGACCTGTGTGTCACTTTGTGGAGTGATGCTGCTCTCAAGTTGCTGTCAAATGGGTGAAAGATGGGAAAGACCATTTCAGGAATGCCGGGGCTCTAACTGCAGCTCTTTGCATTCCAGCTTCAGTTGCGCTCAAGGGTTCCTCTTGAACTTCTGTGGGCAGAGTCGTCATGCTGGAGACTTGCCTGAAGTTGTTACAATTTTAACTGTTCTGAGAAATTGTTGTGCAATGTGAAACGCCTTTTCTGTATAAAAATAGTGTTTACAAGCACTTGAAGTACTGGGTGTCATACTAAATAGCAGGATGGTGGAGGGACAATGTTGCAACTTGGTGAGGCACCTGCGTTCAGCCTTTTCTTTGTTTGGGTCACTTACTGCTGACTTGCCTGCATCGTGTCTGGCCCAGACTCTTAATTAACAGCTCCTGTCTCCTACCAGAA
The DNA here is from genome assembly GCA_027560015.1 of Chloroceryle amazona. Classification (NCBI taxonomy): domain Eukaryota; kingdom Metazoa; phylum Chordata; class Aves; order Coraciiformes; family Cerylidae; genus Chloroceryle; species Chloroceryle amazona. Next base: position 106,874 of record JANHFX010016946.1, on the reverse strand, counting down.
TCCTGATTTCCTCTGTTTCTTCATTTCTGGAGACCTGAGCATTTTAACACAATTTGAACCTTGTAGGTATCTGCATTTTCTGCTAGAAAGCAGAGAAGACTTCAGTGAGTAGCTCTGCAAACGCATTTTTGGCTTCTGTTTGACTTCCAGTTTAAGACAACACGGACCGTTAATATGTGATGGCATACTGGGTGGAGATGGTGATCCCATACTGGATGATATAAATGTACTTGGATAAATGGACATATCCTGAGGCTCTAATTAAAAAAAAACACAACCCAAAAAACAAAAGAAACCCACAAAATAATAATCTTAGGGTGAGATTTTCCTCAGGTTTTCAACTTGCATTGAAAAATAATGAATGGGGACTTTTCTTCCCCTCTTTTGTACACCCTTCTCAGCCATTGTGATGTGAATGTTCCCCTCTTAGCCTCAATGACTTCACTCTGAGGTTAATCTCTAAAAAATTCCCTATGGAAGAAGCAGTTAACCAGTATCAAAGGCAGCTAATACTCTTCAGCCTCTGGTGCTGTAACCTGAATTTCTTTTCTCTACTATGATGACAGAAGCAGCTGCTTTGGTGGTGGTTTGGTGTAGTGAGAATGAAGAGCTGCCAGTGAGTAAAATTACTGGAAACCAAAGCTACTGAGCTTGCCAGAAACCATTAAAGATTTTTCAATGTATTTGCTTCCACTGTCCTAATCCAGATTTAAACATCTGTGTGATTACTGTATTTGGCAATATACATGATGTATTATCCCAGTCTACTTTAGGACTGTGCAAGTGCTTCTTAGATGCTGCTAAAACATTCTTGACTTCACAGAAAACAAGATAAAAAGGCTTGCTCGTTGGCTTTTTTCCTTTAAGTTCTCCAAAATGAACTCATTAACAACGTTCAGGTTTTAATAAACAGGGGGGGCAGTGATATGCTCCAAGATGAGAAGCAATGGAAAAGGCTCTAAAAAGAACAACATTTTTTCTTTAGGCTTTAGCTTCTGGTGGCTTTGTACCCAACTCAAAAATGGTGTCTTTGAGAACTTGGGCTAGCAGCTACCATAATTGGAAGTGGCTGGATTTTATCCATATTTAGAGGTCACTGATAAATTTTTTAGGTGTATCCTATATCCTTTAGGTTCTGCTCTCTAAATAACACACAAAGATCTCTTGTACATAGGTGGAGATGTCACGACGTGCAGTGTTTAGATTGTCCCGGGGAAGTAATTAGTTTCCATTCAAAATGAATAGCTTATTTACTCTCTAAAGTGAATTTTATATCAACAGCAATACAGAAAACCCTGGAGCTTGCTACTGGGGAATTTCGTAGCCTCTAGAAATTTAAGACATTTCTTACTGAGTCCCCTGTAGATTGTTGCTATCACTGTTATCTGCACCTTCCCTGGCATTTGACAGGTTCATTCTAGTCCTCTCTCCAGGAGTTCCATTGGATTCCCCTTGTGTGTTATCAAAATGATGGCAGCTGCTCTAAGGAGGAAAGAAAATAGAATCATTTCCTACCTGGATGATCGGTTCATTCAGGAAATGCCCGAGAGAGTTGAGGCACAGCCTGAATTGTATCAGCAAAAGCAATTTGTCTCTCTTTGGCTATTTCCATTGCTGGAAGTAGTAGTCAACAGGGACAAGAATATTGTAGTCTGAGATTCATGTAAGAGTGAAGAAACTTCAAATGCACGGGACCACTGACTTCTCAGCTGACTTCTTAAAAATCAAAATAGTCTTTTTCCTTCTCTAATGTGCTTTCAGAAGCTTAATGCATGAACATTCAATCTTCTTAGGTCCCTGACTTTCATGCTCTACCATTCTACACAGCGGACTAATTTCAGGTTGCACCAAATAGTGGCTTCCTGAAAGCTTATGAGTTGGATGTGGGCAAACTCAGCTCTATTCTGAATGAGTGAACTAGGGAAAAAAGGTAACTTGCCTCTGTGTATTGGAGGCACCTGCCTTGAAATACTTTCTTTTGTAAATATTTACAGGAGAAGATGGTACGTTTTGGTTCTTGTTTAGTAGGAGCTGTAACTGTTCAGACTGCTGCTGTCGAGCAGTGTTAAAAGGCACTTGCAAGTACTTCAATCAGTGCAAATTGACTGGAGCCTTTACAGAGAAGGTACCAAAAATTCTGATGTACATGCTGCTGGCAATCACTCAAATACATCATGCAACCTGTCACTCCAGATCGTTTTGATTTGCCCAACAGAAAGGACATGTAAAGGAAACTCTCCATTTTGCATGGAAAGAACAAAGGCTATAAGTGCATAGGGCAGTGTTCTTTACCTTTCGCGTGTCTGATGTGCAGCAGGGGTGTCTCCTGGGGCGTGAAGCCAGACTCCAGTTGCAGGGGACCGGGGGGCGGTTTGGGAGCGGCCGGGGGGTGCTCAGCTGCCCTGGGGGGG
>JANHFX010016946.1:63909-95795 GCA_027560015.1 Chloroceryle amazona | reverse complement strand
GGGTAGGGGGTGTTGCTTAGCTAATCTTGGCCTACCAGGTAGTTTTTCCTACTGGCTCTTTTTTTTATATGAAATTCTGACAGTGTTTTCATAACAGAAGAATTGCCCAAGTAGAGAATTTTAGTAAGACTTTCTCTTAAGGTTATTGCTAATACTTTATTAGGGAGTCACCCCTGTGTCCCATCATAATGAAACATGGGGCATTAACAAGAGGAGATGTGTTACCGTGGGCTACTGTAATGAAGCATTTCTAAAAGTAACATACTGTGTGTACTAAATGAACTCCTTAACTTATTCCTAAGCAAAAAGCAATACTACTGGGGAGCGTAGCGTGCTGTCATGAAATGAGGCAAATGGAAATCTTGAAATAAAAGCACAGTGGAAATTAAAACTGTGGAAAAATCAGACTAAATGGAAGGAAATCCCTGAAATAGTGGTTTGCAGGGAGAGTAAGTGGAATTTGTGGCCGCCGTAATTGTTCATGGCCTGTCCTCAGTTTATTTTAACTTCATGCCCCAAGATTGCTTTAGCTCTGATCTGGAGCCTTTGCCCAGTAAATTGGGGAGGGAGTCAAATCTGTCAATGTTTGATTCTGTGTCTGACCTTTGCTGCTTTGGTTTGGAATGAGGGTTTCATGAAAATACCTTGTGGAAGTTTTCACAGGGAGATGGAGGAGGATGCTCGTGGGTGAGGGAGATGCTTCTCAACAGGGTTGATTTGACACTGGGTGCTCTGTGTAAGCAGGCCAAGTGAAGAGTGTGTTCCAGTGAGACTGCTTTGTTTTTGTTTTCAAGTGGAATAGAAAATTAAAGTGGTTAATTTGTTCTCAGAAGCCATCTCAGGACTAGTTACAGATTTAATCAATAGGGGGAAGTATTTTTTGTTTCAGAAAATGCATTTTTTAATCAGGTTTTTTCAGTGTTGGTAGATGTTTGAGGTAGGTGAATATAAGGTTAGCAGACAACAGGGAGAGTATCACGTAAGCTTATTTGCCAGGAGTGTTTGTATTTGCCTCACAGCAGGATTTGAAGCAACAGACTGCAGGATCTGAAATACAGTATTCTGTGAAAATCATCCTCAAGTGACACATTCAGTTTCCCCCTTCTGAATGTGTTTCTGTTCAGGGCTGAACCAACAGCTTACATAATGGGTTACTCCTGATCCTTTTGTTTAATCAGGAAGATGACGTGATGGGCCAATTATCAGGGAAATAGTAATGGCTGTAATTTTTTTTTCTAGTTGAGGGCCACAAAAATAAAGCCCATCCGTATTTTGCCGAGGTGTTGTAGTGTGTTGCACTTTAATTATCAAAAGGGTAGCCAAGGGAGGGAAATTTAAGCAACCATTTGGTGTTTGTAGTGGGCTTGGGAGTAGAAGAGTTTTCTCTTCCAAGTCCTCTTGATGTGCTCGTTTTGCCTGCTAGAGCCCAGAGTTGTAATTAGGCATGGTCCAGTAGAAGAGCTTCATAAACTCAAAGCCATGTCAAGGTGCCAGTTTTCCCATTAACTACAACTTCATGGGCCAACTTTATCCTGTTGATGTTTTTATTTTTATTTTCTGTTCAAAGACATTGTGGAGCTTGTTCAGTTGAGAATTTCATACAGACCACGGCAACATCTTCAGTGGGTTTCTTAAGGCTGCTTATTAATGTTTGCATTTATGGTCTCAGAGAAATTACCTGTAGCTGTTGTTCTCAGTGTGTAATTTCCATGTTAAGGCTTTCTTAATGGGGGAAAAAAGTTGAGGATATCCTGAAGTCAGGGGATGTGGTACATTTGTGGTGCTGCTTCTCTTTTGTGTCTTCCACAGTGCTTTAGAAACGAGCATCCATGAAGAGCTATTGAAATGCATCCAGTTCAGGTTTGAGAGCCAGATGGATACATAAGCATTCGTAAAATATCAGTGAGAAGCACTAGGAGCAAATGCTGCACCTCCAGCAAAAGTTTGCTGCTACCTTTAAAGAGCAGAGAAGAGTGTTTTAAATGGCATGCGTGCAGTCAAGCTCACCTCTTGCTGAAGGAGCTCTTAAACTAACTGGTTATTCAGTTGATTTTTATTTTTAGTGGTCCCCTCCCTTTGTGTTTAATGGAAAAAGAAAAAAACAATGCCAAGACAGGAGGATACCCTACCATGAGTTAGTGGCTGAGCCTCTACAATGTCTTTGCTTTCAGTGGGGTGTGTTTTTGGTAAAGCTGCTTTCAGTAAGAAAGTGTTTGTTTTTTATAAAAACTATTAACCAAGTCTGAATGCATCTTGTGAGAAGAACTGTGTTGTGTTTGTGGACATGCATGAAGAGTGCAGGAAAATAATTGGTGTGGGAAATCATGTAGCTGGGTGCCTGAACTGCAGAACAGTTGCTTTTATGAAATTGGGAGCTGCAGACTACAATTAGCTGTCATTAATTTTGTTGAATAGAAATATGTTCCATTTATTGTACAATCAGGAGCCAGGCTTGAATGAGTTTAAATAGATGAAATCTAAATTATACTGACAGTCCATTAAACAGCAGCAAAACCCCTTAAAGAAAATGGATTCACTATGATACCAGTTTATAATAAAATCATTTGCCAAATAAGAACTATAGTGCAGGCATTGAGAATACTCCTGTGACTTTCAAATGAACACAGTAAATTGGTTGAACCATTTATTGCAGAACAGGGCTCTAGCCCATTGTTTTCTGACAAGGAGCCAGCAGTGTTGCTCGAAATCTGCTCAGCAGGAAGAGACACTAAAAGATCAGACCAGCAATTTGTTTGTTGTCAGCCATATGGGGGGAAGAGAGGCAACCGTGTCGCCTCTACCTGTCACTGGTAATATCACCCTGGTGAAACCCTCTGTTTGTCATTCCCAGTGCATTCCTCCCTGTGTTCCTACCTTTGTTACTAGACCATCATACCAAACGTATCGCTGCAGGTAAAGGTCTGTTGCTGTTACTGACCTTTGTTTTCCAGGGCTGGGTAATTTTCCTGTATTTGGAATACAGGTGAGTTCAGATTTCAAGGTTTAAAATTCATTGAACGTTGCAAATACTTTTTCTGATCCTTTGCAAGGTACTGCTTTGGTAATTAACGAGCTGGAACTGCTAATGGGCTCCTAACAGTATTGAACTGTGCTGGGTGATGGTGGTGAAGGATTGTGACATTAAAGGATGTGAGACAGAGAAATGAAGAGCCCTGCTGCTTGGGCTTCCCACCAGTTTGGCTCAGGTAGTCCTGGAGACAGTTCCCAGTTGCCTGATCTTGCTTCTTCCCTGGCTGGCAGAGGGCACTGGGACACCTAAGCCTTTGAATTGTAGACACCAGAATGGAGGAATATCCTTTAATATCCTTTAATTCAGGGATATAGTTCTCCTGTAATTATTTGCCTATGCCACAACTTGGATTTAGGATCTCTACATCCACACAGACACGTGGAGAGTGTCTCCCTCTCCTGAAGTCCTTATGTAGGTGTAGGAGTGGTGGATGTGAGAGAGGAGCGTACGTGCGTGCTGCAGGTAGCAGTACACCTGAAGCACACTGATGGGAATGGTTGTCCACAGAATATGGTTGGTACTGATTCCGTCAGCCCGATCCATCTGGTTGCTTGTGACAGTTGACACATGAACTGGTCAAACTGGGTGTCTGATGAGCTCCCTTAACTTGTGTCTAAGCTATTAAGAGAGTGGGTTTTTTTCCACGTGACACACCGTGTTTTCAGAGCTTGGAACACAGAGTATCTGAAGGAAAGCAAAATGAGGCAAAGTGCATAATCCGGTAAGATACAGGGATGTCAAAGCTGGGAAATGTCTGCATGTTGGAGCTCTGGTTGCTTACGGCCACCTTGTGAATACTGAGCTTGTGACAGTTGAAACAGAGTGGTGAGGCTTGGAGGCAATTCCTTCACAATGGCTTTCAAGGAATCTCTTTCCTGGGGAAGCTGGTGCTGTGCAGACAGCCTAAGGCGTTGTTTCTTGGATGATTCAAATGTTGACTCATTAGATAAAACATAAATGGGTTCTAATAGTGGAGATGGTTGCTACATAAACTTCAGTATTTAAGCTGATAAAGGTTCATGTGCTCAGAAAAGTGAGGTGGTTGGTTGTTGGTGTGGGTGTTTGTTGTTGTTTGTGGTGTGTGTTTGTTTGTTTGTTTTTTGAAGATCTTTAAGTCCATGCATTGAAGCTCTAATTTTAAAAGCAGCTTTTAGTGTGGGAATATTAATGTAGCCTTTCAGAACTAGGGCACATCTGGTGAATATCACAAGCCCAAAGGCATAATGACTCTGTACCATGTGTCATAGAAATGCTTCATCTCCAGTGGGACGTTTTACACGACATCGGAAAGTAAGCAAACGGTTGGGGACAGGCAGTGAATCCCACTAGCTGTGCAGGGAGCTTAAGATTTCTTTATTTTGGTATTGGAGCAATGAAAGTTATGGCAAGACTTCCCTCCCACCCCCCCCCAGTGGAGAGTCTGCTGGTTCGTCACCCGAAAACTCTGTGGCATAATAGATCAGGTGGTTAACTTGTCTGAGGTAGCCCTTGGAAGCTGACACATGGATGTTATCCTGCTGTGGAGAAAGGCCAGAGTGAGAATTTATAGCACATCCATTCCCTGGGGGGTTACTTGCTTCATGCTTGCTCTTATTCACTAATAAATGCAGGAGGATGGGAGGATGACTATCCTTCAGTAAAAGAACTTGTTATACTTTGCTAAGTGCCTAATGATGTTCAGAGCAACAGTTTTTGCTTGCTATGTTTCATCCTATAGCTAACTTCACAGTTATTTCTTTATTGTTTCTCGGGAGTCCATGCAGATCCTTTTACTGTCTGGTAGTGGTGTGATTCTGCCTCTACAGGGGTCCCAAGCCTTGCCTAACAAAACCCATCCTTCAGTTACATTTGCAAGGGGTCCTTGCAGATGACAGAGCAGCTGACACCATGTAGTTATTGATGCAACTGTTTATAAAGATTAGAAAAGAAAAAATGACAGGGAAGGAGGCTTGAAGGGTTTGGAGGTGGACAGAACACAGGAGAAAGTCCCAGAAGAGAATGGAGCAAGCACTGCACGTGGAGCCAGTGCAGTGGTGTTTGTGTATTTGTGTCCAGCTGTTGGCCTCCTGAACCAACAGCTTTATTTGGTAGGGAACTTGCCTTGTCAGGATTTCTACAAACACTTATTGCCCTCAAGCTGTCAGGAGCTGCAACCAAGTCCCCTGCCTGACATAGTTCACTTGGAGAGGGCAAAGGAGGGACGTACTCAGCTTGGATGAGTAGGTGTAAAGTGGCTTAGTTACAATTATAGCTACTTGGTTTGGTTTTTTTTTTTAAAGACAAATGGGGCATCTTTAGTAGTGGTCACAGAGTGGATGCTTGAGCAGCCTGAGCAATAGTGATGAGAATCGACTGAATTTGTCTGCAGAAGATCTCTGCAGCCATATAGAGCTAAAAATCATCCAGGGTGCAACAGCACATTCCAGTGTCTAAGGATAAGGAGAGGCTGCTCTGGATGTGCATTAGGTCTTATTTACCTAAGTTTGGTGCATTAGAAAAATGATAGAAAATTTTCCTTTGTTGCTTGGGTCTGCAGCAAGCTGTTCTTCAAAAGAATGTATTTGTATTTCGGGCCTCTGGTAAATGACAGTAATTGTGTTTTATAGTGAGTTAGGAGTGGCTAATGTGAGCGCAGCCCTAAATGTTCTCCTGCTGGCTTTTTTCCAGTTTCTAGAATTCACGACATTGCTTTGCACCTGGATTAGCTTGTTTTCTTATCTGTATGGCCTCTCTTGCTTTGGAGACATCTTAACTGGATGTCATCTTTGTTTTGAATCATGGCAGGCAGCCAGCAGTGCCTTCCTTAGATGCAGTACAGTAGTGAGTCAACACGTTTGCTGTATCCGTAGTGGATGCCGGATTCTCTTTTGTGTCAGCCATTTCAGAAGGATGCTTGGCTGTTTACGGGGTGTGCTGTCTGATAACACTCTGAAAAAGAGGCCTGCAAAACTGAGATACTGAGAAAAAAAGAAATAAAAATCTTGGAAGTTGTGGTGTGTTTCATATCTGAAATCTTGTAGCTTTTCATACGCGTTCCCCAGTGAATCCTGTAAAACTTCCCGCGAGTGAGTGGTGGAGCATCCTGTAACTGGATGATTCACCTGGGATGCTGGGCAGTTGGGTTGAGTGAGCAGAGGGGCTGTCTGCATGCAATGATTAGCCAAGGAAGCCTGGTTGTTTGGAAGAGGCAAATTCTACTTGAAATGAACGGGTGCAATTCTTCCTGATACTGCAGTGATACTGGGGGTGGTTGTATCAAAGAGAGAGGAGGATGGGGGGGGAACTCATCACTCTACAGCTCCCTGAAAGGACATTGTAGAGAGGTTGGTGCTGGTCTCTTCTCACAGGTAATTCGTGATAGAACCAGCGGAATGGCTTCAAGCTGCAACAGGGCAGGTTTAGACTGGACATTAGGGAAAATTTTTTCACAGCAAGAGTAGTCAGACACTGGAATGGGCTGCCCAGGGAGGGGGTCGAGTCACCATCCCTGGGTGTGTTAAAGGGTCGTTTAGATGTGGTGTTGGGGGCTGTGGTTTAGGGGTGGACTTGGTAGAGTAGGGTTAATGGTTGGACTCAATGATCCCAAGGGTCTTTTCCAGCCTGAATGATTCTATGATTCTATTGTTACTTTATTACTAAAACAAACAACAAACCAAAACCTACCCAGGTTTTAGTGCATTTTACATCTCTGAAACTTCTGTTGCTCTCGAGACTCCTGGTGCAAGACGACAGGTTTGCTACTGAGTGAAAATATGCAGAAGAAAACTTCAACCTGATAACTACCTCTGTAGGTACCTGTGGAGCCTCGCTGCTTAGCATAGCTTCCTGTGATGCCATCATCCTTGAAACAGGTGCCTCTAGTAAACACCAGGCTAGCACTGGCACTGGTGAGTTACTGGAATACAAATATAATCTGGTGGTGTTGGTTATGACTCTGCTTGTAGCCAAAACCAGCAAGTCCAGGCCTGTGTGATGGCAACGAGCAGCGTAGAACCTGGGGCCAGGGGCCAGGTGCTTACTGAATATCCAGCTTGGTCAAGCAGCAAAGGTGCTTTGATCCTTGCAAGACACGGGCTGTCTGAAATGAATGAAGGGGGGTACTCTACACCTCTGTCTCTTGGTAGAAGACAACGCTACAGTGCTGCCACATTCAAAATCAGCTGCACAGCCACATAATTCTGGCATATATCATGGAAGGGCTAGAGATTTTAAGTGCTTGGCCTTTTTCTAGCCTGGTTGATGTAGCTACAAAGTCTCGTCCTGAACTTTTGATAGTCCTAAGGTAGTCCTGCTAAATAGCTGCAAAGTTTTTCTTTTAAACTCCTCTTTGAGCTAACCCTTGGTGCTGAGAGGATTCCTGAGTACGGGTTGGGCTGCAAATGATTAATGAAGGGTTAATTTTTTTTTTCTTCCAGGAGGATGTTTTCTTGCTATAGACAGGGACAGTGCATCCTTAGGAATGCTCTTTGTGGAGCATAAGAGCCAGGAAATATCTTGAACAGCTTTCAGATTTTACAAGACACGAAGCAGGGTATTGGTTGTGTTTTGAAAGACTTTATAAAACTCTTAAGATTTTGGAATTTTTCTATAGCAATATAGAAATGGGGAATCATTCATAGAATAGCAGGTGTTCTTTGTGTCTCCTGTGTTCTGAATAGCAGTTAACTACCTGAATAGAGAGGGAGAACACAATGGCACTCCTTTAAATATTTGTTTGGCTTTGGGAATAGCATCTTTGCCTTCTAGCAAGCTGCGTGTGAATGTTCTGATTTCTAAGGTCATTATCATTAATCAGGCACCTCTCTCCCCTCCTCGCTCTAATTTTATTCTGCAGCTCTGCTTTTGTCACTGTTATTGCCAAGACTGTTTTTAATCCAACAGACTTTATTTTACAGCAACCCTGTAGAGTCCAGTTGTCAGAAGCAAACAAACATCATGACTCAGTTTCTGTCATGTCAGATATAGTTTGAGAAAGCCCAGTCCTTCCCTGAGGTAAATCTAATGTAGCTGCTGCATTTCGGCTATGATTGGTTGCCTTGGTTTTCTTCACAATTAGAGGATAATATGTTAGTGGCAGGTTCTTAATAGCAAGGCAACCACAAAAGATCTGATTAGTTTCCTGTCTTATTTTGACCTGTTTCTTAGGTTGTGACCTGGTCATGTTTCTTAACTAAATTCAGAATGGTCTTACACGACTTCCTTTATTTTCTAGCAAAGTGTCCATTCAAACCAGTTAGTTTTGATGCAGATAGTTCTTATTTTTCACCATAAAGCGTCTAGTTTCTATTTTTAAATCCCACTTGGAATAAATTACATGTTACCCAACTGAAGTGGTGGCTCTTTCTAAGCTCAGGCTGCTTTTTTAATTGATCCTGGCTTTATGTTCTTTCTTGGGCGTACCGAAGTTAACTTCTGCTGTTTGAAAGTCTTGTGTTGTTTGTTTTTTTTTAAAGATTGCGTGTATATTGAAAGTCGCCGGCCGAATACCCCGTATTTCATCTGCAGCATTCAAGACTTCAAACTGGTAAGGAACATTTTCACCTCTCCTCCTTTCTCCACTCTCCAGTGCGATGGTAATATTCCTCAGGCTGTATCTTCCTGTAGCTCCTGAGTAAATCTTGAGCTTCTGCAGTAGTAGCTGTCTTGCTATTACGACAGGGATCTATTTTTGGTATAGACTTAGTTAACTGGGCTGTAGAATGCAGCTTGTGGTCTACATCATTGTAAGGTTTTGTAACCAAAAAATTGGACCTTTGAGTCGAGTGGTTTGGTGAAATTGTGGCTCAGTAAGTGAAGATTTTCCTGGGAAGTTAAATTTGGCTGTGCCTTCATCTCTGGCTTTATGAAGTGTGGTGGTGCAAATGCACGTGGGCTGGCTTGTGCTGGGCTGTGGGCAGTTGAGGATGCAGAGACACGACCAATTTTTTGATTTAGAAAAATAGAAAAGAATGTTTAAGACTTCTTTAGCACTTTAATCTTTAAAAATGAAAAGTCAGGGACCTGTGCAAGATCAAATCAGTTGGAGTTGTGGTTTTGCCCCTTTTTGTCTGTACTTGTCTCCTTCAGAGGTTAAACGCGTTCCTTCTCGGGCTGCGTAGCTGCACGGAGAACAACTTGCTGCTGTACACGGTGTAGACAGAAGGTGCTGCCTGTTCCAGACCTGCGCTTGGTTTAGACTTGGCAGTGCTGTGGGTCGTGTAGGCAGGGTGTTTGGGAAAGGGAACTGTTACTGCTGGTTATCCTGCTGCTGGACTGATGGCCGTTCTCTCTAAAATAAACTGCCCTTCTTCCAGTGCCCAGCCAGCAAGTGTGGATCACCAGAATTCCTATTAGAATTTATCTTTCTTCTCCAAGCTTTCTTACTCAAGTCTTCCCATTTTACTCCTTCCAAATACATAGACACCACAGTGAAGGAGAACCTGTAGACTTCCTGCAATACTGCTGCCTGTGGTCGTGCTTGGCACCTCTGCCTTCCCTTCCCTGGAGGAGTTAGTGGATTGATAGTGAACAGGCTCTAGTAATGGGTTAAGCCACAGTTGTACTACCCCTGCATATTAGCAGGTGCTTTTGTGTCTGACTGGAATGACAATGGGATAGTTTCCAGTCTGGGCAACAAGTTCCTGCTGAGTTGCATTAATTGCTCAGGATATTAACAGCAGAAGCTGAAGCTTCTCTTGTCGGCATTGGTGTTGTACAGCACATTAAAGATGCTTGCAAAATTATGTGGGCAGTGGACTGCAGTCTGGTTTAATACCTTCCAACATTGTTTGGAGTGATTTCTCCTAGGCTTTCAACATGCAAAGGGGATGACATCAGGGCTGGTGACAGTTTTGCATCTTTTTTTTCACGTGCAAATAGTATAATTGCTTCGTGTTTACTTTTGCCTGCTCTGAGTTTTTTAAAAATGTCTTTGCTAGATTTATTTTTCTTTCATACTGACATCGTTTGTAAAAGGAACTTGTAAAAATAACAAAACCAAAAAGGCCCTTGGTGATGATTCTACTGGCAAAAAGGGAATCTTCAGTGAGTGTGTTACTGCTGATTTTACTGTGGGGTGTGGTGGGGAGATGTACAGTGGGGAGGATGCTCAGTTTCTCCCCGGTGTGAGATACCCTCAGGAAAACAGTCTTGTTTTGCACTCAGCTAAATACATCAAGCAGATGAGGGAAGTTAGTCAACAGCTTTGAGTTGTTGCCTGCTCATTAAGTAAGTTACCACGTTGGCTGTCATGAACTGGAAGTTGTTCTCTGAGTACGTGAGTCTTACCCCGTACTTCCTGGGGCTCTGGGTGCAGTTCAGGCACAGCAACTGAAGGTGGTTGGTTTTTTCCTGATAAGAACAGAGTGTAAGCTTGCATTTAAAATGACAAAGCAAATGCTGTCTGATGAAGATGAATCAGTTCTACTAAAAATTATACTAGAGGAGCAGCTCTCTTGCTTTCCTGGAGAACAACTGCACTTAACCCAGGGCCATAAATCCTCCCGATGAAGCTTTACTTTGCTGATTTCTTTGTAGCCTGTCTCTGGTGCCATCCCGCACGTTGTTGCTGTGTGTTGCTTCAGGTGAGGCAGAGCTTGAGGATGGTCATTGCTGTCACGAGTTGTGTTAGCTCTTGTGTTAAGATGAGCTGAGGTGGGGAGGAAGAGCAGCAGATCTGGCTCCCAAGCATTGAGGGCAGCTGGAGGAATGTCTCTAGCTTTCTGGCTTCCTCCTGAATCCAAAAAATCAAATGGTGCATTAAGTCTGGCTGTGTGGGAAGAAGTGAAGTGATTTATCAACTCAGCTAAACTGTGTTAGAAACTGCTGTGGGTAACAGAGATCTTGTTTTGCCTTTAGCATTTCTGTGGTACTGGATTCCTTCCAGCATTCTGGGATTCATGTAAAGAACTTTGTAGAATTGAGAAGTAAAATATGATGAAGTATGATATGCGTTGTGTCTTGGGAAAGTGTCAACAAGAAGTGACACTTAAGTAATTGTTGTGTCCTTTCCAGTCTGCCGTTGCTTCAGTACTTCCATAACATGGGCTTCACTAAGATTAATATTGTCTTTCAAAATCACTTCCAGTAACGTGTTGATAGTCTCACACGTTCTTGTGGAGAGAGCTAAATAACCCCAGCACCACCAGTACGACAGGAGCACTGCTCTGCTGTGTGAACTTCTTGGCATGCTTCTAAGAAAGGCGCTGACTATTCCTGCAGCTGGGAAAGCGCTTTGAAAAAACATGGATTTGAGAGCTCTGGGAGCCCGCTAGGGAATAAAGATGATGACAGAGGGGGCTTCACCTGTTCCTTTATTGCTTGTCCTTTTCTACTCTGCAGTGCTAGGTGTGAGTTTGGAAAACCATCTGTAGTTCACACCTGCTGTTTGGTATCTATGGGGTACGTCTGCCTCGGATCTGAGAAGGAAAATGCACCCGCAGTTCCTGGTCGGACTTCGTGGCTTTTGATACAGCTCATTCTCTATGATACTTGAACAATTGCCACGGCAAATACAAACACATTTTGTACCCTTTGACTTCCCCTCACCACAAAATGACAGTGGATGTGAAGAACACCTAAACGCACACAGTTCCTTTCTGGTGCAATATTATGTTTAGAATCCAAGGGAAGTCGGCGCTTGCTGAGGACCCGAGCGAAGGGAGTGTGACAACAGTGAGTGTTTTTAAGGCTGCAGTATCTTGGATCTCTTCCGTTATTTTCATCTGTCTGAACTTGGCTTAAAACAGCAGATGGATGGGATGCAGCAACTGGGAGGGAATGAAAACTGGCTTCTCCATTTCAGCTGCTGGCTGCGTGCTGAGAGCTGGGGTCGAAAGCCAGCTGCCGGTTGTAGGAACCTTTTAGGTTCAGAAGTTGGTATTTGAGGATGGGTGAGTGAAGGCACAGCAGGGAAAACATGCAGAGTAGCTCTCAAATTGATTACTTTTTTTTTTAAGGCAAAAATCTTGCTGCCAAACCCCCTGCAACCTGATCTGAAGCAGATCTAGTTGGCTAAGAGATCTCTGCACAGAGAAAGATTAAATTCCCCAGAGATGCACAGATCTAATACAGAGCAATAACAGAGCTGCTGGGTAAAAAAAAAAATTGCAGGTTTCCAAATAGTGGTATTAAGTTAACTTTTTTGCTATAGCAGATGTCTTCACTAATAGACTTTTACATTGCAATCACTGCTATCTTAATTTAAATTTCTCCCTGGAAATATTCAGTACATTTAGTATGGATATTGTCCACTGATGACAAGGGAACTCTTCAGTGCTAAGAACGTGTACGTTTTCATTTATAAACCAGAGTTTAACGCTGTATAGTTCAGTAGAAAGCTTGATTTCTACAGCAGTAGATTGCAACCTGTTTGGTTATCTTATTTTTCTTGAAGGGAAACAACAGGAATTGGTGGGAAATAATTGAAAGATAGGAATGGGAAGTGTTTCCTGAGAATCTTGTCTTGCAGAACGTTATGAGTGAGTTCTTTGGAAATCTGCTGCTTTATTTTTGCCCTCCAATACTGAAATGTTTGCTACACTGAGTGTTGACTGCTACAAGCACAGCTTCTTTTTCTTCTCCTTAAGGAAAATGATGGGGTGATGGGTATGTAAAGGGGTGTAATATGCCACAGATGCTTTCTCCTTGTTTGCTTCTCTTCCCGAGTTTTGAATTATTGAACTTAATACACTTTAAAATGGAAATTGCCATTGCCTGTCAGAAGAGCGTGAGAGTCATTTGTACTTAAAGCCAAACAAAAAACAAGCCCACAGAACAAATTAATAGATTATTATTATTTTTTTTTCCCTGCTGATTGAGTTATTTTGTGCTGTTTGTGGTGGTTGGGTTTTTTTGAACCTCTCTTTTGCTCTGGATTAATACTATCCTCTTTCAGGATCCAAGACCAGATTATCCTTAAGGACTTTGATTAGGAACAAACTGGTGAAGCAACGTTTGAACCTGTGTTTGGTTTATTGCCTTACGTGTTTTTATTGGTGCTTGGTTTCTTCTCTTTGGTGGCTGGTACTCAATATTAGCTCTCAGAAACTTTGTACTATGTGCTCTAACTCCTTCCCAAGCAGGAGGACGTCAGGGCAGCTGAACAACCGGTTGGGTTTAAGTGGTTTTCTGTAAATCTGGATTATGCAAGGTTATGATTAGCTTTAGAGCAACTTCTCTAACCTTGTTTTGTTCCTTGGGAAATGCTTCTTATTTATTTTAAGCCTGTGTTATTCATCTTACAATGTCAGTTACTTCAAATATAATTTTTTAAATAAGAAACAGCAAAATATAATTGCAAAGCTGGAGCGTGTGGGTAGAGCTTGTGAAAGGACATGGTAATGTGACTTTAATACTTCATTGACATTACTTGCCCAAATATAAGGAGAAAAGGAGTGTTTTGTAGAGTAGTAAAATCTGGGATCCTTTAGCATTTAATTCAGGGTTTGCTTGCTGTCGATTTTCTCCATCTAGAACAGTGCTCCAGCTTAGGGTTTAAATCACACGGGCAAGCCAATAAAATGGAAGCAGTTAATGCTTAGATGTGGGTTTTTCGAGTATCTTTCCCACAGAAGTTTTTTTGGTTTGGTTTTATTTCCTGTGAGATGTTGTTTCCACCAAGAGGTGTCTCCTGTAGATCCGCCTGCTGCTTTTCACCGAGTTCTGCAGCAGCACCTCTGCATTTCTAACAATGCCCTTGCTTCAGCAGCAGCAAACTGCTGTCAGAAATACAGATTTCCTAGTCATCCCAAAGTTACAGGAGAACACTTTTGTGCTTGCTTGAATTTGGCATGAGGCAGAAATCAGAAAAATCTACAGACTTCAGAGTGTTTCTTAAATATTCTTTGGTGCTACAAATACATCGATCAAAGCACACGCAGCAGAATAGTTGGTGGTGAGGAGGGGAGAATTGTCTGCAGACCTAAAGTTCTGAATTTTAATGGTTTTGAAATAAGTAGCTGGGAATCAAATGTTGCTTCACCCCCCCCCAAATGCTAGTTTCCCAGAATTGATACTATCTACACTCTTTTCATGTAGTCCTTCAGATGTCAGCCTGACTTCGGTTACTTATCCTGTTATTGCAGTCTCTGAATTGAAGTCTAAGCTCTGCTAAGGATAAATCAAACCTGACCAAAATCACTTTGATCTCCTTGTTCTCAGTTTCTGGCAAAATAATAGTATCTGGCATTTCTTGAGGAAATAGCTAAGGGTATGCTCAGCCAATCACGTTCCTCTTCCACACACCTTTACTTTTTGCTGCTTCGTTGCACTCCAGAAAAGAAAAGTTATCCTATTTTTCCTTTTCTGATTGAAGACTATTATGTTTTGAAAATGGAAAATCTCATTGAATTTATTTTTGGATCAGGCCATTTGAAGAAACAGCTTTGGGATCTGACCAGACTGAGGGAATAGCTTCCCAGTTACAGCTTCTTGTTAAATAGTAATTAATGGCATTCTGTTGTAGCTTAAACCTTGACAGACTCTTTGCATTATCGTCAGCATATTGGGAACAGTGAAGTTTCCCTTTATCTCTTTATTAATGGTTAACAAGTCCTAAAATTGTCCATTCTCTATCTTAATTAAAATGTTGACTGTGATTACTTCCAGATGATGAAAATATACGATTAAAACTGAGATGACTGACTCTTAGGAGAAAATCCAATTAATATGTAGACACTGAGTTAACATTCACGCACTGTGGTCACTGAGGTGGCTTTGGATGCTCCCTTGCTTAGGACCTCGCTGAAATGAAGAGAAGCTGCTTTCCATCCTGCAGGCTGGGGAGCAAGGAGGCAGTGTATAGTCTGTAGTGCTGGCCAGTGGTTTATACCGAGCGTGGAATGGGGAGGCAGGGCTATGTGGGTAAGACCAGCGAGCTTGACTCATCTGCCACTGGTGTGCAGAGGGCCAGTGAGGTGTTCTAGATGTTCTCAAGGATGTAATTTGGTGTGGAAACCTGTGCTGCTAGAAAGCTGAGGATCATCACCCTGCTGCCTCCTCTTCCCGAGTGGCTTGCTGTGGACAGCTTGGTGCTGTGGACAGGCTCTGCCTGCTGCTGGCCGAGCTCTGTCCTTCCTGCAGCTGCGTTAACGATAATCTGAACTTACCCATGATGCTGGTTAGGTAACCATTGAGACACACACCTACCAGTTACATAAACTAAACCAGCTTTAGGGAGAGCAGTGGGAGTCAGAAATCCAACAGGAGTGTTCTTTTAAGTCCAAGATAATTTAAGCAAGAAGGTCTCTCTATGCAGAGGGGCAGTGACATGGACGCTTTGTCCCCAGGTCTTGATCTCTGTGGTGTGTGAACTGGTGTGAACTGTTTCCTCAGGTGATGGCAGCTGCTTCAGTGTGTTGTGAGCAAAAAAATCCTGCAGTGTTACAAGATTGTTTTATCCCAATGAAACTGTTCTTCTTACCTAAACAACCGGCTCATGGCTTAAAGATGTGATGCAACAGTAGCAACTGCATTTCAAAAACGAATCTATTAATTCTGTAACGCATCTAAACCCACGTGTATCCAGCTTTGATCACTTGTCTCAATTTAAATATAAAAAGTAGCAAAGAGCTGTGGCAGTTGGAAAGATCAGTAGTAAAATTAAGTTTACAGAAAATTAATGTTTCGGGAGAAAGAAACTAATTCTGCACAATGCAGAACTCCCTTAAGTTTTATCTTCCCTTCCAAGGAAGGGTGTACTGATTTGAAAGTGTAGCTAGTCACAGGACATTACACTTAGGAGTATATAGAATATAAAGTTCTGCTTGATTTACCGAAACCGAGGCAATTCCAGCTTAAGTTGGAAGAGGAAAAAATAAAGATACATCCAAAATGAAAGAGAAAGTGGAACGATCATCCAGGAAGTTCATACGGTTTTTGCTCTGTGATAAGAAGTGAGAAGTTAAACAAAAGCAGAGGGTGATAACTGTGAGCCAAGAGCAGCACATAGCTGCTGGTCATAACAGGATGAGGCTGACCGTGATCCAGGCTTATTTATACCAACATAATGGATCTTGCCAATCTGACCCCTGGTCCTGCCAGTTAAACCTGTGTTGGTGTGAATTTCCACTGTTTGCTAAATAAGTCCGAATTTCCTCTTGAAGGTTTTCCTTTTTTTATTTTTCAGAGGGAGACAAAACCCAACCAGCACATGGATTTCAACAGCACGCATCTGATTGATCATATTTTGCCTTAATTTGATGTCCCATTTAAAATGCTAATGGGCTCCGCTTTGAATCCGAGCATCAGAGAGAAACTTTAAAACAGAAAAATGGTTAATTTACCACACAAAAGAAAACATTATTAATTGTGATGCCGTTGCCCTTTGTGTCTCTATGTTTACTTGATTGAAGCATCTTGACTGTGGTGCTTTTCTCCTTGAAGCCTGATTTGAATGGAGCATACAGCTGGATTGCCCCAGGGCCTTGTAACAATTTATAGTCTGGATGGAAAGGCAGAAGTGCATAAAAAGACAGTTGTGAAATGCCGCTAGTGCCCTGTAATAGAAAATCTGTGTATGATGACCTTGGCTGTGTGGGCCTGTGGGATCATTTTACTGTGATCCAAAGGATTATAAAATAAAGTCTTGAGTCTCACACAGAAAAAAAAAGAGGAAAACTGAAAAGAAACCTGTTTCTCTAAATCATGCTTCCTCTTCTTTTCATTCTTCCTGCATACAGCCTTTCATTTTAGCAAACATGTTAAAATTACATCTGTTATTCTCTGCACTTTTACAGGAGCTGGTATTTTTGAATGCAAATATCTGGGTGAGGTTTCTGTAGCCACAAGCATTTATATATTTAAAAGCCCCATTCTGTTTGTAGCTGAATTGATGTTCTGTTCCTGAACTGCAGCTGAATTAATCTGGGGCTAATTTTTCCTGGCCAGTTACGAGGCAGCATGACCTTTCCTTTTTGGTGTGGCAAAAATGCTGATTAATATAGATTCTTGCTTCTCCAGATTCATCTCCCCTTCTCCAGCCAAGAAAAAAAGCTGAAAGATTTTCTTTCTACTCAAAACCCGTAGTAGAACTACTGTCCACAATTGCTCAATCCCACCTTTGGCACGGCCAGCTTTGCTGTGAAGGTACGGAGCAGACGTGCTAATAAGAGGTGGACGAATGAGGCATTTGAAGGGGTTCTGAATTATTTAAAATAAAAAATGTAGTCTGTGAATGAGATTGGCTTTTATGTCGAACGCGAAGCAGATGGAAATGCTGCTGTGATTGCAGTGGGGCATGTGTGGGGTGGGAGATGGGGATGAAACTGTGGGCGGAGGGGGCTTTGAAGGAAGTGGCAAGGAGTGCTGAGGAATCGGAGGTGACAGTTTAAGGATTGCATGGCAGGAGCTGCACAGTGATTAAATTCACTGATGCTGTCATTGAGCCGTAAGGCTGAAGATAACATTCTCTCCCTGTGCTGAAAACAAGAATCAATACAAACTCCTTGACAGGGGCTAAATTATTAAATAGAGCCTTTCTTACAATGTTTCATTATCTGGGATTTAGCTCAGCTGGTGATTTGTCAGAAGTGCAGGGAGATTTGCTGGGCATTTTGTATTAAAATTATTCTAGATGCGTATGAATCCATTTTGATAATTCCCTTCCTTTCTACAATGCTTCTCAATAGATTTGTTTGTTTGTTCACTTTTGCCCAGCTGACACTTTGAATTTTCACCCAGATCTTAAGCTGTGCTGTACAGTAGGGTTTGGTCTTGTCTTATGTGCACGGGGGGGGAATAAATCTTTTTACAGTAGCAGACTGTTGAACTGCTGAGTTGGTCTGCTTGCTTTTGGTGTGTTAAATTAGCAAGTTACTTGAAATGCCTTTCAGATGAGAGGTCAGAATTGAAGAAAGAGGAATGAGGCTGCTCTGTGGATTTATGGGTATTGGAGTTTCACTGAACTTGGCTCAAAATGAGAGCAGCATTCATTTGCTTTTGTTGTGTATCTTCCGAAGGCAGGAGCGGGAACCATCTCTTCTGAAGTAGCTCAGCCAGCATATCTTGCATTCCCAAAGCGCACAGGGCTGAGAGGAGTCTGTGTTCAGACCTGGCTGACGCTGGCAGAGATCTGTCACTTCACTGGTGGCATCGTTTTGTCGAGTAAAGAATGGTTAGCGCTTTTGTGGGGGTCTTGGGGGTTTGTTTTTCTACTGGCATTGATGGTGTAATGCAGCAGTGCTGCTGAACGCGTTTATCCGGAGCCACAAGGTTATGTCACAATTGCATCGCTGTCCATCGGAAAGGGAAAGAATATTCCTACTTAGAGCAGGTGAAGCAGCTGGAGTTAAGACTGTATGGATGTATTTTAGGGCTCATCTCCAGCTCTTCCCCTCCATATGGCCTAGATCTTTACAACTGAAATCCAGACCTTCAGCTTGGGGGCTACGTCTGGAAAACCAAACCAAACCCAACCCCCACAATAATCCACATTTTTGTGTGCGGTTTGTTTGTTTTTTTCCCTTTTCATGCAATTACCCTGTTTGCTTTTGCATCGCTTGGCATTCAGAAGGCCAGCAACCAGAATATTCATTGCTGGCTTCTTGCCACGTGAAAAAATGAAAGCTTGTCTGGAGGCTGTTGAGGATTCGTCCCTGACAAAGGCTCTGTGAGCTCTTTCTCTGGCTCCAGCAAGTAGCTGCCGAAGCCCTTGCCGTAGCAGCGGAGCGGTTGGACCATCCCGCGCTGCTGCCGGTGGCGAGATGCTTGTCTGTGCGTGCACCGCCGCCTCTCTACGCTCCACAAGAGACAACATGGTGGACGGGGCCTTAACATGAGCTGATGATACTTGTCAGTTTGGTTTAAATCAGAACGTTGCTCCCATTCATTGTAAGGCTCTGCGTTTTGAGAGCTGACTTCTGTGTAAAACAGAAAAGGGAATTCTGAGAATCGCAGGGGGGACAAAAATAGGACTGACTGAAATCCCGTGCTCAGCTTGCAAAATTGTTATTGTGTTTTGGGTTTTTTTTCCCCACTAATTTTATAAAAAGGGAAGTAGGAGACACAATGAATAGAAATTCCATTAGCAACACACTCGCCCCATCTGACTGAGCCAAGGATAAAAACCAAGAAGAACAAACCACTCATGGCTGGGCATAATTGGGATTGCTTTTCCCGTGCTGCCTTACCAAGAGGGACATGTGTGGCTAATAATTTGTATATGAGAACACCTTTAATAGCAGTGGTCGATTGTAGACACAGGAAGTGTAGAATTAACATCCCTCTATTTTTTTACTTGCCCATATTTTTAGTTTTGGTAGGTCCCGGCAGCATCGCCTTCAGCACCTCTTGCTATTTTTTTATTGCTTTTCGACTGTCTTGTTTCCTCCTACTTACCCAAAGTAAATGTAGCAATTTCCTACACCTGGTGCTGAGATAATTGACTCTTAAATAAATCAGTAAGTGTCAACTTGAAAATATGGAGAAGAAAGATTGTTATTTCTAGCTTTTAGGGAAAAAAAAAAATTAAATGGTACATTAGCTGCTTTACATGTAGCAAGAGAAAATGGAGTTAGAATAAATTTAGCCATGTCCTCTAGGTTGAATAGTGAGGGCATCTGTCATGTTTAATAATGCTTCTGACCTTTAGGATTATCGAAGTTGAAATTTTCTCTCTGGTCATTTGGGGGTACTTGAGCACTGTCAGATTTCTTGTGTCTGTGCTGGGTCTCCAAAGATACATTGTTATGCTTCCTAAGCTGGTGAAGATGATTCATTAAAGAAATTTGTTTTCCTGCTTTCAAAATGGTTTTCCTTACGGAATGGGAAATGTCACTGTGGTCACTACATTTGAGTGTCTGTCCCATCCCTCACCATTTGCTTGCTTGCCTCGTGCTGGGAAAGGGCAGCCTCGCCGGGCTGCTTCCTAGTGACAGTGCTCTTGTGAAAATCGATGGCTTGGTGTAATCTGTGGAGGTGTAGGACACAAACATCCCACCTCCAGCTGCCCAGACCGATACGTGTCAGCCGTGACTTCAGTGGGGAGTGGTGTTTCGGGGTTGTGTTACCGTAGCTGTGAAAGTGGCGTAGCAGCTACGGTGTAGGTGTATGGGTAAGGGCAGCTTAGAGGCACGAGTCTCCTTCTAAGCTTCTGTGTCCTATCTGGATGCTTAAAAACAAAATATAGGCAGAAAAGAATAATGAATAATATAAAGCAGACACCTTTGTTTTTTCCAGCCACGCTGGAGAAAGTGTAGTGCAGTCACAGTGCAAGTTCATGAACATCCCTGAGACTTCTCCCTCTAGATCAGGGCGCTCAAGGCCCCATCCAGACTGGTGCTGAGCACATCCAGTGATGGAGCATCCACAACTTCCCTGGGCAACCTGATCCAGTGTCTCGCCACCCTCACAGTGAATACCCTCATTTCCCCTAGTTTCCTTAAACGCCAGGACTAGGGGACACCCGAGGTTATTGGCACACGTGTGCCTTCGTCTTCAGTTACAGGTAACTACCCTTGCAAGCATCTTTTGCCTCTCTGTTGTGCTGCTGCTCAAGTAGTCAGCAATTGTCCGTGGCCATAAAGGTCACTCATTGTTCCTTTTGACTATCAAGCAGTTGATTATGTGGTAGACATTGGGCAACTGGTGTATGTTCTGAAATGTCAGTTGTCTCGATTATCGCTGCTGGTGGGTCCTTGCCGTGCACCACCCCGGGTCTCGATGGGTTATTGTTGGGTAGAGCGAGTATCTTCTTGAAGGCGAGGGATTATTTGGTCTGTCTCTGGGAAATGTGCAGTTAGTGCACCCCACTGTGTAAAAGGTGTTGATTTTATATAGATTAAAAACTGCTAGGCAAGATATCTGCTCTAGAAGGCTGCTGGTGAGAGGTAAAAAATGCTGGAGAGCGGAAGGGAAATGAGTACAGATGCTCTTGGAATACCTGGGATGCGTTCTGGGTCCGAGTGGCAGGAGAGGCAAAGCATCTCCCCTTTCAGACAGCAGAGACAGATTGAGCCTCTTAGGAAAATGCTTCAAGTCAGCTCCACCTTGTGACTGTCTAATAGAGGTTCAGATCTTTAGTCAATTCTTCTTTCTTCTCCACAGAAGGCAGGTGTGAGGTGGCCTGTTCGGAGCTGAAAAGGGGCTTTGGGGCTGGAGAGCAGCCTGGCTGCCTGAGCCAGACATGGGCAGGGTTTGTGTAAACTGGAGCACTGGTTCTTTTCCCTACTTGGGACTTGGAGCGAGTAAAAAGGAGAGGTTTGATGGATGTGCGTTTTTGACTCTGTAGTCACTGAAAGCTAATCCATGGAGAATTTGGACTTGTAATTTTGATTAAAGTGATTGATTTTACATCAGCCTGAGTTCGTTTTGGGCCATTAGAGGGTATTTAAAAGGAAAATAACTCTAATTACATTAGTAGTGCATAAGTATCCTGCTTTGCTTTCTAAGCAGAACTTCTTTGTGTTTTTTAAATCTTATTTCTTTCAGTGTCTTGTTTCTTGGCACATTTTAAGGTTAAAAGCAATGCAGAATTACTGAGACAAGCTCACGCTCATGAAATCTTAAATGTTATTTGAACTTTTTCTTTTTGGAAAGTATGCAAGCTGCATTGCTGTGGAAAACAGTCCTTGCTCCATCCACCCGTATGCCTCAGGTAAGGAATGCTGTATCAAGTGCTCAACTTCATCTACACAAGAGTGCTTTCATACACAGAAAAGATTCTTGATTCGAGTTAAGGCCACTCGACAGCCTTACCAGCTTGTTTACAAGTAGCTGTGTGGTAGAAGCAGCACTAAATGTGGCATCGTTACGTTTGTCGTGTATAAAAAATGAGGGGGAATGGTTAAGATGAGGTTTACACCTAACCTTGCAGAAAGGAAAGGAGATGGAACATTACTGCTATGAATATTACCTTAGAGAAAGGAGTTGAAGCTGTTTACACCCAACTGGCTAAACGTGTCTAGAATATTTGATTTAGAGAAAGAATCAAGTAAATAAGATAAAAGAATGTACACGATTCACTGCTGTGAAATAGAAAGACATAATTTATGCTCTGTATCTGCTGTAGTTCTGATTAGTGACCTAAGGCTGTTGAACTCCCTCTTTATGGATTGCAAAAATGCTGTGACAGTTTTCAAGGGAATTGCTCTCTTTGAGCTTAAAGAGCCTGCTAACAAGGACCAGCTTCAGCGTGTGCTTTCATATTCTTCATGTTATAAAAAAGCCAAATGGGTGCTTTGATAGCTCTGAACCTTAGGACCTAGCGAGGCGGAAGGTGCCCGCTGTCTAATAGCGCACGACGCGTGCAACGCGCGTCGGGAACCTGCAGAAAAGTATTCCCTTGGATGCTTTTCACAACGCCTGTTGCTGAAACGAGTGAGAAATAAGTTTTCAAAAAAGGAAGCCGCAATTCCTTTAGGTTGGTTTTTTTTTTTTGGTTCTGAAGTGTTGTAGTTTCGCATATTTATATTACAAAATTGTTCATAAACCCAGCAATTTTTGCTCCCCGTGCTGCGCTCGCGATCAAAGGAGCTGATGATTGTCGGTGTAGACTGCGACTGAGTGCATTAGCGGAGGCAAATTTGTAAGAAAATATCTGAAAATTGTATACTGATTTCAGAGGCTGGTTTTGTGTGCTTTTCTGAGCCCTCAGAACAGCCTTTCAATATAAGCCGTTTGAGTTTTGAAGTACTTTGGGCCTTTAAGCTAAAAACTTCACACTCTGAAGTGCAAAATTCCATTAACTGTGGTAAAATATCATCATAAATCTTTCATCTGGAAACTGCAGCTGTCTGGTGCTCTCTGCAGTGTAACCTGCTACTTGGTGTAAGTCTGTGTACCGTATGATCTTCACTTCTGATTAAGAAGGACATGTCCTTTGAATGGCCCCTGTTCCCCCCGCGCTGACTGCTCTTGATGCTGCAGAGGCTTCGTGCGGTAGCTGTAGTCGGTGTTTGGTATTTGCCTTTGGATGCTGAATGTGCAGAGGTGATTAAACCGTTGCTGATATTTGTCAGTAAAGACATTGGGCCGGGAAAGAAACAGCTGGGAGAGTATCTGGAACACGCCTGCCTTTGAAATACGCTAACTGCCTAGTAAATATTTAAATTTGAGCTAATACTGCATTATATTAAAGATTCATTTATTGCCGTGCTCATTGGAAAGCTCTTGCAGGGCAAGAGCTGTAGTTTACACAAGTTCAAGTGTTGGAAAATGGATCTGTCAGTGTTGCTTGTGCCAGGCATGAATATTTGATCTCACTTTTCTCAGGTAATAAATACTCGGGTAGCTCCACACATTTTAGGGTCAGGGTCTTGCATTTTTTCTTTCCCCTTTGCCCCCCTTCATTTCCAAGCGATGCAGGAGGTCCCCTGCAGCCTGGTGGTATTCTCAGAACTTTCAAAGCATTTGAGCACGAGGTCTGTGCAGGCAAATACGTGAGCTTGGATGAGTAAAAGTCACAACTAAGGTTTTATGCAAATTCCCGTTAGTAACACTTGGTTAGTGGGTTTTGGTTTGCTTTAGGAATTGGTTTGAATTTTTTTGTGAGGTGCTCTGACAGTTTCTGCAATTACGGGCAATGGTTGCCCACAGAATTCTTAATCAGGTGTCCTGTTGTTTTCAATAAGTCTGGAATAAAAATCAACCATGCTGATAAGCTTTGTGTAACCCCCTGTGCCCGGAACAGGGGGGAAGTTAGCAGCTTTCAGTAGCGATATGTGGCGATTTCTGAACCGGGAGCATTTGAATCTGGCAAAGATGGGTTCCATCCAGTGCTCCTCGTAGTAAGGTAGATTAATTGGAATTCTACAGGAGGACCGAATGGTTTAGGGAGCTTCTAGTTGGTCTCAAAGCATTCTCCTGCTGGATCTCTGAATTAGCACCCTGACTTCTTAAAAATGGAAGCGATTAGTAGCGTCAGTTGCTAAAGACGTAGTGCTGTGGTGATGATATTGCCCAAGACAAACAATTAACCTTAGAATTGTTTATTACCTTGGCTGTCTGTATTCACTTAATTCAGGTGGGAGTGCAGAAGATGTCTTGTATGTTTAAAAGCTCTACATCTTTGTTTCAGAACTTCTTTTCTTGTGGTTTTAGTTGTCTGTATATCCATGCATGACTTGGACCATCTGAGAAAACGTGGTGGGTTTTGGTTTTTTTTATTGTACACCTCTCCCAACTTTTCCTTCAAGCATTCTTTTCTTTTACAGCAGGTTAATGCATCCTTTTTTTTTTTCCCTTCCAGTGTAGTTATTTCAGAATTTAGCATTTTCAATATCTAGCTATTTCCAGATGAATGGAGGCCATCTTTCCAATCTACAAGTCTAGATTAGATTGCAGCCTGTGGCCCTGGGTTGGGCTATCTTTATTTAGTGCTGATTTACATATAAATACAAAAAAAGTCTGTTGTTGCTAATTCTAGCTGTTGATACCAGAGTAGACAGAACAGTCTGCATTAGAAATCCCCTCTGTAGCAAGATACAGTCATAGCTTCTACAAATTGACTTCTTTTTCAAGACTGCTGTTTTGTTTTCTCTATTAGCCGCTCAGGTTTGTTGCACATTAATTACTGACAGTATTATTTTTACTAATACTATGTCATGACCCCGTACATCTGTCAGTGTCTGGACACACTAATATATATGCAGGAGATGTAGAAAACTGTTTTCTTCTGTTTTCTGGTTTAAAATATTAGCTTTTCCTGTAACCCAGCATGTCAGGTGCAGTTTCTCAGAGGAGGGGAACGTGTAAGTAACGGGCCATTTCTGAAGGAAATGCTGCTTCAGTGGTCCTTAAGCACAAGGAAACATTTACTTTCCTGGCATTTATTTTCCAAATGCATTTTGTTTCCTCCTAGGAACAGCATTTGCTTATGTGGTGAAATAGCCAAGTCACAGGGTCTGGCTCATCACTCTTTATGGTTTTTTTTTTTCCTTCGCTTTTTACAATTTTACAACCCAGCGTGCTAGCTAAGTGGGCTGGTTTGCAGAGGTGCTTAAATTTTTCCTGTCATAAAATTCCCCTGACTACGAGGCGCTATTTTAACAGCCCTAGGACTGTTCAAACTCTGCTCTGGGTTTGCAGAGCAAACTGTCTCCTGATTGTTTTATCCTTTAGCTCTTGGTATCTCTTTGTTAAAAGGTAAACCTCTTAGTGAGATGTTAAAGAAAATGTGGCCTCTTGATATTTAAAAGGTGAGAATCTCTTTAAGCCATATATATGATGGCTTCAAACAGTCCCAGTGCCGTGTGCTGCTTGTTGTAATAGAAGTGATAAACACTGTGGCTGGTGGTGCTCAGCAATTAGATTTGAGCTATATTCTGTAAATGACACCTAATGGCAAATGTCAGGCGCGGTCTGAATGGCATCTTCTTTCCAGTGTTGCATTTCTTTGGGATAATGCTTAAAAAAACCCCCCTAAATGGAATTTAATTACCAGAGCATATATTCAATGATTAGTTAAATGCATCTGTAATACCATTAGTTGTTAGGTAACTGTTTGCTTATTATGCTTGACACAGAGCGCATTTGATGCCCAACGTGTGGCGCGTGCGGTGCAGCAATAGAAATGCTAATAAGCCCGTGTGTTAAGGAGGGTCGCTGTCAATACCCTGGCAGCAGCTCACTGCCAAATTTGTGGCTCTGGGAAAAGCATCATCTGCAATCAAAGCAGAGTTTGGAGAAGCAGCAACCACGAGCAGAGAGGCCGTGCGAGGAAACAGCGCTTACCGCTTTCTCCAGGAATGATTTTAATTGCAGCCTATTAATGGCTTCTCACCCCTGTTTGTCTCTCTCGTATGGGGCGTTCGTGGTACTTGTAGAAATAACGGCTGAGCTGTGGCTTCTCCCCTGCTGCACCGGCGGGCGTCGTGCCCCCGAGCCACGGGCACCGCAGTAGCCGCGCGTGTCGCGGGGAATCTTCATCGCGCGTGGCGCGGTTCCGCGGGGGTTGCGAGGATGTGGCCGGCTGGAATGGAAGCCGTAAGCCGGGATGGACCCAACTGACTCTCTGCAGCTACAGAGTCCATCTGTGCTCTGCTTTCCTCTTGGGCTGTTGCGCAAAGAGCACAAACCAAGTTGACCTGCCGAGGTTTCATCGGACACGGGCACACTTAGCTGCTTTGGATCTGCTGGTGCAGCCAGCTGTTTATTTTCCCCCAGAAGGGAGCAGTCGACTGGGGAAAGCTTTTTGTGCCACAGAAGCTTTCATGGGGGCGGGAACGGGTGGACGCACTGTCTCCCAGCCCTGACAGCTATAATTAAACAGGCTTGTTCGTGGGGAGTTGTGCACTGTAATAGTGTGGTTACTTTATGCTTTTGCTTAGCATAACTGACACCACGAACCACAGATGGGATTCAAAGAACATAAAAGGGAAACGGAGCAGAAAGATACCACAAAGGGATTAAATGAGGTAGTAAGCAATGACCCATAACCTTCATGAAAGATCTTATGATAGTTTTATTTTAAGCCAGTCAGTTTTTAAGCATAATTGCTTTTTTTACAAGATGAAATTATCTTTTGTCATTTAGAATCGCCCTGAAATTTTAGGGGTATCGTTGTGCTTTAGTGTATTTCACTGACAAGAAAATGGGTGACTCGCTAGATCTTGGTACAATAAGCAAAAATGTTTCTGGAATAAATATTACAGTTCGTTTCAAATACAGAAATCTACTCTTTCGGGTAACAACCACAAGAATTCTCTTTCTCCTTGAAGATTCAGGCGAGGCTGCGTTCAGTTCTGTTCTCTGGATTGCTGAAAAGTTTACAAATCTCTGAATGAATGTATATTGAATATCTGATTTTAGATGCGTTGTGGGCTGTAAGGGTGCTGTTCCCAATCCTCTCCTTCTGTGTCACTGCCAGCTAAAAGTAGGGAATACGGGATTAATTTTGAATGTTGTAGGTAAGGAGGAGATTGCCTCTGGAATTTGGGTAGAAAACACAACTTGGGCAAAGACTGTGTAGAGCAGACTCTTGTTGGGTCCCAGTTGACCTCTTTAGTAATCTTAAAAACAAGGCTGATGATGCTGGTTGCTGATTGACCACGTTTTCTGGGGTGTGGATGAGAGTGGAATTCCAGTGAAAAAAGATGGATGCTTTTTGATATTGAGAGGAGTCCAGGGAGCCCGGGTGCAGAAGGCTGGTTAGAAGTTGAATGTATTGCAATCTGCTCTGCTCTGGCAGAGGGCTGGCAGATCCCTCCTAGCTGCATTTTCCAGTAGCCACCTCGGCTCCTTTTGATCAATTCTAGCGTGCACGTGTTTTCATATTCCACATACTTTCTCTTGCACGTCTAAAAGTGTGTAACTCATGACAAGAATTCATCCAGGAGAGGGGTTTTCTTACGTACTTCCCTCTGTTGCTCTGGCAGTAGAAAACAGGAGGCCTCGTGTGAAATATTAATGACCCTTAAGAAACACTGTCCAAGAATAGGATTTTAAATAAACTATTCTTTAACAAAATTGGTAAAGCCAAAAAAATCCGTTTCAGTTGGCTGCTTCACAGTTGCTTTTTAGAATATTTTTTCAAGGCTCAAGACAGATTTTTAACTTTTATTTGGCTCGTGGCAAGAGCCTTATTAAAGCTATTGTTCCATATGGGCATAGGTCTTGGAAAGGAATAACTCTTTGCCTAAATGGTGTTTTCATTTGTTCCTTGTTTCCTTTTTCTTTAATATGATGCCCAGTTCACAGATTGATAGCCTGCTGTTGGCATTCAGCATAATCAATGTCAGCCTCTCCGTGTCAAGGGGAATTGCTGACATGCACCCCTTGGCAGTTCATTTGGAAGCAAATAATTTGAGGACATGAGCTTGAAAACATTGGAAAACAGTCGTAGAAGAAGGGAATAGAGGTGAATGAAGTAGTTTGTTGTCCAAATCTGAATCTAGCTTAGAGTTACTGGCTCTTTGAGGATGAAGCTGTTATCAGTATGCTGGAGAGGATTTATCTTATCACTAAAGTGCCATTTTAGGCGTGCAGAGCTCCCTTCCTTACTGATGCCATTCCTATGGAGTGATGTTTGGCTCACTAGTGAGGTGCTAACACCTCCCACCTAAAGACTGGAATGGAGTTGTGACCTCTAAATCTGCAAGCACTTACCTGCTTTGGGTGAGTAGTTGAGGTGTCTGCAAAAGACAGAAGAAATCCAGCATGCTGATTTAACTGGGGAGGTCTGCTGGTGGGGCTGGGCCTGCATACCAGCTATAGCTTTGAATTACAGTTTATCAGCTCTTGAGTGGCTGGGGCTGATTTTTGGCTGTTTTGGACATCAGGAAAGCAGAAATTGATGGGAAGGGAAGAATAATGAGTGACTCTAATTAAAATTAAGAGCTGGTAGGTAACATGCTGGTTGATTTTTGTTAGAGTGGAGAAGACAGAGCTAAGAGGAGCAGAGCAGAAAGAAGAGAGAAAAATACACTTAAATAACTCAGCTTGCTTAGCTTTGTCACACAAGTGCATGGAGTTGAAGCAGGAAGAAAAGTAAGAGCTACCCTGCATCGTTACGAGACAGGCTTGACTGTGGAATTCACTGAGGTTGATGCAGACGCGTCGTGCTGTTCGCTGTAGCTTCTGAGGGATCTTTCCCTAGTTCTCAGTTGCCATATTTATTCTCTGTATGTCACACGTGATATAGAGTTGCTGCCTTGTGACTCTTAATAGCTCTCCCACCAGAACATCTAGTGTTCGTGAAATGGCAGCGCAGCAGGTTTTGATGGTACGGCTCTTCTGGTGAGCTCAAGACTGTATATTTGATTTTTTTTAAGACAGTCTAGCAGCTATAATGCCAAACCACCCACACTAGGAGACAACATATGGCAGCTACTATGAATTAACATGCAGATAAGTAGCATATCACCTCGTGTTTTTCAATAGGCTTCAGCCTTGATAGCTGGGATTCTAAGCTCTTGGCCATCTCCCCGCAACGTGCAAAACGCAACCTTCCAGATAAGGAATTGTGATTTAAGACTCATTTTGGTCATGTTTTGCAACTGTTTAAAGGCGTAGGCAAGCAGATTGTTGTTTTATTACTTGCATTTGTATGTACTGGTACGTATGCAGGCTGAGATTTACAGGTATGTTTATGAGACTTGTACGTTTTCCCATCTCCTTCTGTGGGAAGCAGCTCTCCAAATAACCCGTCTACACCGTGTACTGTTCGGCGCTCCTCGCAAACGGTTTTGCTTCAAACTCTGCAGAAACTGGGGTCGAGATGTGGAACAAATAATATTCCCAACAAGGAGTAGCTCTGAGTAGAAGGACTTTGTTTCTTGTGTAGTCTTGAGGTCAGGTGCACCCAGGAGGGTGTGTGACTGTTCCCGTGCGTAGGCATCCGAATGTGAAAGGCTGACATTCGGGGGAAAGTGAGTGTGATGCTTGTTTTACATCTCTGGAGTTAGTTGTGCACAAGACTGAATTAATTTCTAGCATGTTGAGGTGACTTTATGAATTCCAAAAGGAGTTTCAGTTGTTAGACTTGTGAATAAAAGGAATACGAGGGAAATTCTCGCCGTAAACAATTACAAAATGAAAAGAGCCAGACATTGTGGGGAAAAAAAAAATCCCGTATTGTTTAGTCAATAAATTATGCTTTCTCCTACATAGATCACAGAAATGGGACTTTACCCTGGAAACAGCAATATTTGATACCCCAGGCAGCTTATTCCCAGCTCAGCTCACACTTCACTGAATACACTGATCGATTATCCGCGGCTTAACCAAGCCTTCTCATTTCCTGCCTTCCATTACCGCGCTCAATCAAGCCGGCGGTTCTTTGTGGCCTGCCTTGTGCACCGAGATAAGCCATCAAGGCATGTTTCTATTAGAAAAGCTCTTGTAGATGGAATAGTCATTAGATAACACTAACAGGTTTAAAGGTTGCAGTCTTTGTGTTGCTTGGGGTTAAGAGGACGGGAACCAAAAGCGCCGCTGCTTTTGGGGTTGTTCTGTTTGAGGGGCGGAGGGGATTAAACCTCACGTTGCCATATTTAGTGCTCTTAGTTAACAGTTTTAGTTCTTGCTGAATACTGATAGCTCTCCTTTTTGACAGCGCTTCTGCGCTCGCAAGAAATAATTGCGTGTTAATAGACGTGCATCTGAATTAAATAAGCCACAGGAATAACATTCATTTGTGGCAATAACCTCTGTATTTCCAAGCTGTGTTTTCTTGGCTTACAAACAGCTGATCAGGTTTCTTATTTAATTAGAAAACAGCCCACAAAACGATATCCTGAGAATGTGAAATTACATGTGCTGGTGCAGAGTGGGAAGAAAATTGATCCTTGCTGTATCTGTTTAACTCCTGATTTCCAGTTCTGTCCCCTGGTTTATTCCCCCCCTTTCCTCCCATGGAGCCTGGTGTGTGTGGTCTTCATTTTCCTTTTCCCCCTCATTAGAATGTTAGTAAAAGTCAAAACTGAGTAGGTGTGAAAATACTTCCGAGTAGGAGTGGCAGTGTGGGTCGTGATTCAGGGTGGCAGGGGAGGGCTGGGGCACAGCGAGTGGAGCGACTCGAATCGAGCGCTTGTGTTGGAGTCGGGCTGATCCCGTGTCGTGGAGCGTGATTAGAACTGGGTGTGAAAGGGGAGAAGCATTTTGGGGGGGGGGGGGGGACAAACCGTGCTTCAAAGGAATGGGTTAATTTGTAGTGTTTAAAAAAAAATGTGTATATAATGACCACTCAAAAACTGGCGTTGTGAGGCCAGAGCTGTGCTGCAATGCACAAGCTGTTTATTCTAAAGGGTGGAGAGACTGTTAAAATCATTATTAAAATAATATAATTTGATAGCTTAGAATTGATCACATAATGGTTTGTTTTTTTCTGATAGAAAAATGTCATTGATGTAAATACTTTTGAAAGGAAAGATGGAAGGAAAGATGTTCTTTTCCCATGTTTCTGTTTTGCCATTTGTGTCTTTCAAATAGCTACTGTGCACTGGCTCCAGCGTGCCCATCTGTCATCTCCAGCATTTGGTATATTGTTTCCAAAGCTAGTTGTGATTTAACATGGTATCTAAATAGGGCAAGTAATGAAGGATACTGCTTAAATCCCTCGGAGAGAATCTGCAGGGACATCTGTGATCAGTGGCACAATTTGGTTGCTCATCACCCTGGGAAGAGAAGGTGAGATCCCTTCAGATAGGAATTACCATGTGCAGTGACTGTTCTCAGGTGTGTTCTAAAAGAAAACTGGCACCTTGGAATTGCTACAAAGCCTGTGGAAATCACTACATTCCAACTTACACCACCTCCAAGATTCCCCCCCCTTTTTTAAGGGAGAGGCTTATTTCAAAATAGAAGTTGACCAGATGCTCGTGAACTGGGATGCTCTAATCCATTTACTGATCTTACCTAATTCTCATTGAATGTCCAAAACTGATCCATGTGGATTTGTGGGTGTTTTTTTGTTATGCGTTTGGGTTTTTTTGTTTGTTTTTAAAGCAACAGAAACCAAAACAGCAGCAGAAACAAAACCCCCAAATGAGTACTTAGAGTTCTGCAGCAATAGGCAGTATTTTCATTTAAGAGGAGAATGGAAATTTGTAGCACAGGGAAATCTTTTGAGCTGACAAAGAGGCTTTAAAGCACTTCTCATTGCTGTGGTTTCTGCAAGTCTGAATTTGGCATGTGACTGTCTGCAGCTTTTCATATGTAAAGGTGTAAAAAAAAAAAAAGAAAAAGTAACGCTTTATGAACTAGGGACACTTCTCTTGTGTGCACATGGTTCTAAAAGAAATTGTCTACTGCGAGAGTTGGCACCCTGACACCTCCCAGTGTAGTCTGCTCTGTAAATGACACACATATTTAGAAAGCTGGCTGACAAAATAGCCTGTCTAGGAATTTCTGTGCAAGGAAGGATGTAAATGGGAAAAACAAGATGCTGACAGGCATTTTATTTTTTGGGAGGTATTGAAACTGCAGGTCAAACACCCCCCCC
>JANHFX010016946.1:49700-63809 GCA_027560015.1 Chloroceryle amazona | reverse complement strand
AAAACCTCTACACCTCCGCCCACCCCGCCCAATTAAAAAAAAAAAAATCAATAAAAATCAATACCGCTGCCACGCGTCGCAAAAAAGCTCGCAAAACCCGCCCCCCCGCCAAACCGTCCATGATGGAGAGGAGATACAGAAAATACTTCTCAAGATGAGGCTTTTAAATTAACTGGACACAGAGCAGCAGTCATGGTAGAGAGAGGTGTATTTAGGAAGGAGATGGGATCACACCCCCAGGCCCTCTCCAACCCCACCTCCCCTCTCTCAGACCGCATTTTTAGTGCTGGTTCCTTACGCAGGAAGGCGAAGTCGTGCTGTGTGTGCACGTTATGGCTCAAATGAAGAGCAGTCAGTGTCATGGAGCATGTGCTGCTTTCCTTTGGGAAAGACAGAAATGATTCTGATCACTTTTGAAGAGATGTACACTGGCTGTGTGCGTTCATCCTTTCCTGTCACAATGAACTGTAAATGCTTAATTCATAATATTTGGGTTTTAGAGGTTAAAAAGCACAGAAAGTTGGTGCACACTTTGGTTTCAAATCGATGCTTATGCGCAACGTTTGCATTGATTGTCTATTGTTTTTATCATCTCTTTTGGCTCGAATTCCAACTTTGTCTTTTTTTTCTCTGTATTTTTTTAAAAGATAAATTGTTTCTGATCTGTAGTAAAAGAAAACCCCCTGTAATTTGTTCTTCTTTGTCATCTTCCCTTCTGACAATGCCTCACAACTAGATGATCAGCCTAAAGTCAATACCATTCCTGGTGGCAGGTTGCAGTGTAGGGCAATTAATCATTTCTCTGAGATCTTCTTAGATTCAGCCAGCCTCCTGAAATTCAATCTCATTCCCTGTGCTCTTCCTGATTGTGAATCTGATTTCAGGGGAGGAAATGTTGTTCTCCTTCACTGTGCAGAGTATCTGCAAGCCTCAGGAACGTGGTGGAGGGAAGAGAACAACTGAGATGTTCTGAGAACAAAGTTTCAACGTGGGAAATGAGCACCTCCCCATTCAGTTGAAATGCTTGAACAAGCAAAAACCTCCGGACTGTGTGTAGCTGTTATGCTTTCCTGGGGTAGGGGAGTTTTGAGTGTTGAGGTGATAAAACACTGCACAACATAGTGAATGCTCTGACTGGCTTATTGTCTGCCAGTGTTCCTGATAAGCTCTTGTGTAATCCCCTGCTATGCCACTTATTTATTTATTTTAAACTCCTTGGGGAACTTGGGCATTTGCAATGAAGTTTACAGGAGATAGCACAGGAAAGAGAAACTTCTTTGCATCAACAGAAGGACAAACCAGGAGAGTCTTTGGGGAGAAGGAAGTGATCCATTATGGCAGCAAGTGTAAAAACCTCCCTTCCAACCACTCATTTCTTCTACCCGAGTGTGTCAGAAGGCTTTGTGTGTTGACCTGAGCCTCATCCCTGTGCTGCTAAAAGCCCTGTGCTATTCTGTGATATAATAAGAAACTGAGACAGGAAAATGTAGTGATTGCATCTCCATCTCCTTTATAACACAAAAGAAAGCTGTGACCTTCCGACTCACAGGTCTGCCTGATGCCAAGGCATTGAAAACATTTGGCAGCTGTAATCCCTCCCTTTCCGTTGTGATATAATCTCGGTGTATGCACACATAAGGGATTTACCTTCACACAAAGTTCTTTCTGCAGACTTTCCCCTTGCAGCAGAATCGCTGTAAGGTCACGTATGGGGCTGGATCCCTTTGTCCATCGTTTGCTACCTTTGTTCTCTCCATCACCAACTTTTTACCAATGTGTGGTAACTCATTTCCTCTCCTCAGCTCTCTCCGCTGGCTGCTGGTTGTTGTTCAGACTTCTGATGATGTAGTTTGCAGCTAAGCACTGGGAAGCACCATCCCTGGCGGAGCCCAGTGTAGCTTTCTGGTCCTTCTCCTCCCCCCCGATGGAATTTACTATTCCAAACACCGCTGTCAAAACCATTCAAGACTGTACTTTGCAGCCCTCCTCACGGTTGCAGTCACACGTGTCCTTACGTCTCCTTTACGGTGCTGTATTATTTGAGACCCCCAACCTGAATGGCCCAAACCAAGAAAATAAAGCATTGGCTTTTGGTGCTGCTTGTAAATGGTCTGTAGATGAGCGAGTGGTTTTTGTGCCTCGAAGTGATGCTTTCTGTGTGTGCTCTTGGGGCCTTGGCTAACACAAGAGCTGTGATTTGGGGTCTCAACCAAGAAACGCAGGGGGAGTTTTCAGAGAAAGGCTGGGTTAATGTTTCCCATCGTTGTTGCATCCAGTTCTTGTTAGCACTAGCAGAATTCTCAAACTCTTAGCAAGAGGGTAACTGAACATTTACCTGTTGGGTTTTTTTGTTCCTTTTTTTCCTTTAGATTTCAGAGAGACAATTCATAAAAACTGATACACAGACCTTGATGTCAGGAGAACAAAAAAGTCTGCGAGCACATTTATTGAACAGCAGGCAACAGAAATCAGCATTGCCTCAGCCTTTTTTTTTTTTCCTCATGCATTAGACAAGCTTGTTGTCTTTGCTGATGTGTTATTTTATTTCAGTTTTCCAACAGAAGTAGGTTCAGGTTTTTCCTGTTCAGCACAAGTGTGCTTAGTGTGTTTTTGAGGCCTTCGGAACACAGAGCAGATGGGGTAGCGGTGGATTAGTTAATAAACTTTTTTCTGGCACAATGCTGCCACTAGCTGCTTTTTTTGTGGTATTACATCTGGTTTTAATCAAAGGCTTCAAGAAATGTATTTGATGGAAAGATTTTGATGTTGCTTGTTAAGCAGAAAGGGTGGAATTGCTGTAAGAATTAGGCTGATGTGAAGAGGAGAGGCGATAAGAACTTTCTGGTCCACTAACCTGTGATTTAACTTGTAAATGTTTTAAGAGCAGTCTTAGAAGGGTCTAGAGAACTGTAGTCCAGAGAAAACAAACGGTGCGTGCAGCTGCCTCATGCCAAAGGAATGTGAATTTCCCTTCAGGCCTTCCTCTGTTTCTTCAAGCGCTTTGGAGCAGTAGAAAGAATTGACTACCCAGGGTTTCGGAGATAAACTGAAGCAGAGTCTCTAATAACTTGATCTAAAAGTTCACTTTTTATGTGGTGTGTTAGTTTACTTCTAAGAAGGAACAAACTGGTTCTGGATTCTCAAACTGGCTGGATTCTCAAATGAAAAAGGAGCACTTGAGGAAAAGAGTTTGGTGTAAATTGTGTAAATTTTGCTGTTCTGTGGGGTACGGGAGCAGTCGGAGCTGGGACTGGAGTGCAGCATCCTACTCTCTTGTGTAAAGGAGGGTAATAAAGAACATCTGCAGTTATGTCTGAATCCATCTGTCCTTGGGGAGAAAAAATAAATCTGGTATCTCTTGATTACAACTGTTAAGAATGGTTGCTCTGAATTAAGTTACTACTGGTGATGTTTTTTCTGTGTTTGGCCATAAATACTTCTTGTTTGTAGCTGGGCAGACTAGGATCACGGAGCATGAGGCCAAAAATTCCAATCCTTTTCTGATCCCTGTCTCTTGGGTTAATTTTTTGGGAGTGAATAGATTAGTATTCGCTGGCCAGATACACAGAGAGATGCAGCCACATCATGATGCAGTAGGTTCTTGTCTTTCTCTAGCTTGAACATCAGCCTGTCATTAGCACATTGCCCTTGTTCCATTGTCATAGAAAAGATCTTTTTTTTTTTTCTCTTTACCTCAGGTTTTCTTCGGTGTGAAAACAATTTTTATACTTGAGAAGATTGTGTCAGATGTGGTCTGATTTCCTTTTTAGTAATGCTTTTAGACCTTCTCTTTCAGAGTAAACGGGACCACCTCCTTATGAATGTCAAATGGTACTATCGCCAGTCTGAAGTCCCAGATTCAGTCTATCAGCATTTGGTTCAGGACAGACACAATGAGAATGGTAAGTTAGGCTCTGGAGAGAAAGGCCTTCTTTACTTGTACTCTGCATTTTGAGTTTGAACAGTCCAGAAAGCAAGAATGCTCTTGCACTGGGATAGTAAGCAAGGACTGTTGATGAAAGCGGTGTGTTAGAAGATGGATGATGGTGTTTCTTGCTTGCCTTGCTTGTTCTAACCAGTGCGTGTCCTGCAACCGTAGCTGTAATCAGGTGGATTTCAGGCATGAGTTAAATACTCTGCTGTATTATACCAAAGCCTTACAACAGAACAGGAAAGAGAAAATAACAATGGATCCTTTGTAGGCCTTCTGGAGAGTGCAGTAATGCCTAATGGCTGAAGAGCAGGTTGTCTGCAGAGATTGTGAATCTCTCCTGTTCTTTCTGACCCTGCTGTAGTGTCACGAGAACGAAATTATTATTTTATGTTCACGCTCCTTTGCACATATGAATACTCACTGTAATTAATATTGCAGGAAGAGATGTAACTGAAGCACTCGTAGCTGAGTTTCCCTCTCCTTGCAAAAACAAGCGTGATCTTGGGTTTAATAGAAGCAGAAGAAATCTTAGTATGTATTCCAGTGTCATTTGTCTCTTGCCTCTAGGGGAGACATAACATTTGCTTCTATTCTTACTGGGGAATTTCCTTGAGGCAACTTAAAATTCTGAAGGTACTCCAAGGTGAATCGTGAGGATAAAAGTTGATAAAAGTTTTTGGTGCATGAGAGCATGAAGTTGAGCACACACTCCCCTTTTTGCAGGCATTAAAGGACCTTTTGCCTGTGCTTTTAGCAAAAGCTGCACAAATCTAGTATTTTTCTTACTAATTGATTTCAAATGTCTGACAATGGGATTATAGGCACAGTGTCAGACTGGGCATTTTTGATGCCATAGCTGCTTTTGAATGTCACACCTCATGCATGTGGAGAAGTATAGTTGTTCTTCAAATGTATTATAAAGACGACATGGGAGAAGTTGTCTTAGAGTTTTTGTTAACCCAGATATTTTCTGGATCCGAACATGACTATCAGCATTTTCCTCCGAGCCAGAGCACTGGGCAGTTTGAGATTAAATAGGTAAAACAACCAAACCCCTAACCTGGAAACCAGAAGTCATTGATGAATTCATCTGCTTAGCTCCTTTTACCTAGGAGTGACCACTTCTGGTGGTCAGTGGCTGAGATGTGTCATCCAGTGCCCCCAGCAGCTCTGATGGGAACATCAGCAGTTCTTTAGATACGCCAAGGGAGAGCTCATGTGTAAAGATGGGTATTGTGTAGTTTCCCTACTTCACAGGCCAGGTAAAGAAGCTGAGTGGTTTTTTAATCCTGAGGAGTGTGTATCTAAGAAACATCTTCAAACTTTGACCTGTAAAACAGTACCTGCAGTGGTGGATGCTTTCAGATTACAGCTAATGCATTGGTGGCTTTTTGTTTGTGTTTTTGCTTTGTGCAGACTCCGGACGAGAGCTGGTTATTACAGACCCAGTTATCAAGAATCGAGAGCTCTTCATTTCGGATTACGTTGACACTTACCACGCTGCTGCCCTCAGGTAAGATACAGAGGATGTGGTGCAGTGGCTCAGAAGTGGAGGAGGAAAAACCTTCTTGAGAGGTGCTTTTACTGGTTTTGTGCAGGGATCATTAACATACTGCTCAGCTTCCTCCTCATCTCCTACAGTAATTAACTTGTGTTATCTGTTCTCATTCAAAAAGGGAGCTGTAATTCTACAATCTCGTTTTAATCTCAGTTAATCAATGCTGCTCAGAAGATAGTTTCCCTTCTTTGCCAATTTAGGCTATTGCTAGTTCCCCCAGAAATACTGCCCTTCCCTCCTCCGTGTTTGATTTCCCTGCTAACCACAGATCTGGTAGAGAGACTGGTGCTGCGTGGCCCTGATTAAACCACGGTAGAGGCTTTTTCTCAGAAGCACTCCTCATTGGTGCAGCTCTGCGAAGAGCTCCATTAAAATCGAGCTGTACAGACAGGAGGTGATGGCCCCCTGCATTGGTTCTCTGTTCCATCTGCCCTTCCCTGGAGGTTGCCGCTCTCTTCACTCGCCAAGTTTTTGACTTACGTGGTTAACCTCTGGCTATGCTGAGAGGACACCATCAGTTAAAAGTGTTTTCAAATAGAAGGAGCGAGGCATTATTTAGCAGCAGATTTTCCTACGTGCCAAACGTGCATGGATATTGTCAAAATGCAAATTGAATAATCTCCCTGATAATAACGCTCATATGGTGTTGCACTGGAACCATCTGGAGACATTTTTTCGTTCAGAGTCACTTTGCCGAAACCACTCTTCAAGACAAACTAGCTGCAGCTCCTGTTCTATGGGTGGGAAGGAATCTTTGATTTACATATTTTTTTTTATAAACTCGGAAAATTCCAGCGGTGTATTCTAATCTCATGAAATTCCACAGTGTCTTTTCAGAGTTACAGAAGGTCACCTTCCAATTTTAAATCAGTGTGCTTAGAAACAAGCTAGTGGGAGGCTGGCTGGCTTGGTGGAGCCAATCTTGGGAATCTATCTGCTTAAAACAGAAGCTGAACTATGTGCGTGGAATTTTCCCTGGGAGTATTTTAACTTCTTTTCAACATCATTTTTATTTAAAGAAAAGATAACAATGGAAAGATAAATATAGAACACGTGTATGCTGAGCAAACTTGAAAAACAACCTTCTCCCCTTCCAAAAAAAGTGAAGGCTGTTGAAAGACCAAACCAATCACTTCCTCAGCCTGTCCTGGGTTTTATTTGCCACTTCTTTGTTTGGAAGCGTGTACCACAGGCGCCCGTCAGATGGCTCTTTGGTTATTCCTTGTTGGCAAGTTTTGACTCTTGGTTTGTGTTCTGGATTGTTCATACTTTGGATAATTCTTACAGGTTTGTAGATGGTATCTAAAGACGATGGTAACTGAGAGAACATACTTTTCCAGGATAAAGATTGTTATTGTTGGTTCTTTTCTAGCAAATTGATGATGTACGCTGAAAACTACTGACGTGTAAAGATGAGCATAATGGTGTTCTTACAGTTTGAGAACATAGAGCAGGCAGAATGTATTGTGATGCCTGAAAGGAGGGTTAACATGACATTCTAATTTGTTTTGAGATTATTTCTCTGCCCTCTGCTAACAAATTGCTCTGGTCGCCCAAGGAATAGATGACAAACAAAACCAGTGACTAACTACCTACCTTCTGCTCTAACCAGTGAAAATATTTAACTAGAGGGTACTTGTAGTTACCTGCAGAAGTGTGTAACAAAAGTTATGACCTTTCTACCTGTGTGGTAAATCTTTGTGGCATCGTGTAGGAGTATTTGTCTGAAAATGCTCTGAACAAGATGTGCTGATTTCATGGAGGCAGAGGGTGCAAGCTCATTATCTGTCAGAGGAAATGTTGATAGGAAACTCAATCTTTTCCCCCAAAATACTTAGAAAATGTGAATTTAGTGTGAAACATTGAAATAAATATCCTGTCTCATTTTCTTTCTTTCCAA
Organism: Chloroceryle amazona; assembly: GCA_027560015.1. Classification (NCBI taxonomy): domain Eukaryota; kingdom Metazoa; phylum Chordata; class Aves; order Coraciiformes; family Cerylidae; genus Chloroceryle; species Chloroceryle amazona. The sequence continues at coordinate 56,417 of JANHFX010016946.1, read as the reverse complement.
ATGACCAAACTAGGAAACTAGCCTTCCGCACCACGGATAAAATAAATAATAGTGAACAAGTTTGTCTTTCAGCATTGCTGCATGATGTCTCAATTATGGACCTTGTTAATGTTCCATTACAACCTGGCATGACCCGTGCAATATCCAGTGTTGCTCTGTCCTTTGCCAGAAAGGCAATTGACTGAGAATTAGGCAATCAGAGGGACAATTATGGGGCCCGGGCTCACAGGAGAGCTGTATCGATTTTTGTCTTAAAACCAGCGGCCAATTTACTCGCCCTCCTGGTGTCTTTTCTCCTCACCTGCTGTAGGTGATGTGTCTCAAAGAGCTCATATACCAAGGCACGGTTCTCAGTGGCAGGTGATGGGTAAGCCCTTCTGAAGTGCTTTGCTGTGACGGGGTTAGGAAGGGAAGGGAGCTCAGCACTGTGACTTTCTAGTGCAGTTTTTCGGGCGTGCAGTGCTTTTAAGCTCTGCTGAGGAGACTAGACAATCTGATCTGGTATTATTACCAGGCAAAATGATTATTCATCTTGGTGTCCTGGTGGCAATAGCACTTCATTCAATTTTAACCAAGATTGGCAAATCTTTTTACAATGTTAAATAAGCCCCATAGCAGCTTATTTATAATAGCAAATACTCTTCAGTAAATACAAGTGGAGAGAGATGCTCTCCGTATTAATAATGGAAAGCTTGACGTACTGAAAAATAGCACCAAAATCTTGTGCTTTGTTTATTGCATTGAATCGGGTTTAGATAAAAAGCAGTAACTCTTTGGCTGTCTGGCCTCTTTATCTCTGCCTGCTTCTGATCGATTTACTTGGTGGCAGTAAATGCATTGAATGGCAACACCCGAGCAGCTGCTGAACAGGAACAGTCCAACAAACCCTTAAGGAAATGAGATGCAACTTCTTGCATCTCGTCTTCCTGCTCCTCCTGAGCGCTAATGACTTCATCAACAAACTATTAAAAAAGAATTATTAACAATCTGCTGCAGAACAAACTAATAAATCCTTCTTTTGCTCTCTTTTTTTTTTTTCTATGTCTGTGTTTTACCCTCGTATATCGGAGGGATTTTGTACTGTTAGGATCTCACTCTCGCTAAAAACTGCACAGCTTTGCTTTTTATTTGGAAGTATTAAGCTGAAGTTTTATTTAGCTTTCTAAATTAAAAGCTGTCTTCCCAAATAATATGCATAGTAGAATTTTTGTGGGTTCCTTGAAGATGCAAGTGTAAAAACTTGGAAAAGATGTCATTTTGGGATTGTGTTTCTGGGGTAGATACTGTTAGTCTGAAATTTGGGCTCCTCAGGACTGTGTGCTGCCTGAATGAGCATTAATAAATGTTTGTAGAACACCATCTGAGACACTGGAACTGAATTTTCTTCCCTTTCCGCCACGGGAAGAATCTGCACGGCTATTTCATACAACGGGATTATATTTATGATGGTTTAGACATTTATGAGAACACCAGAATGTCTGTGGCTTACACGCAGATTGCAGTGGCACTTAATTAAAATAGCTGTTGTTCAAGATAGAATTCTAATATCCTTTTCCCTCTTTCTTTCAGAGGGAAGTGTAACATCTCCCATTTCTCTGACATATTTGCTGCTAGAGAATTTAAAGCCCGAGTGGATTCATTTTTCTACATACTGGGCTATAATCCAGAGACAAGGTAAGTGAAGTGACTTTTAAAGGGAAGCTTTTGCACTGATCTGGGACACTAGGAACAGGAAAACAACTCAAGGGAAGGAGAGTTAGAATCAAATATGGTGCTGAGAGGAATGTGGAGTGGAAGGGAATGAGAGGCAGAAGCTACAGATCCCTGCTGAGTGTATGTACAGGAGAAAAATGAAGAGTAGATAATAAAACTGAGCAGCGAGTCATGACCTCCAGTTGTGTGTCTGGGTACTCCTTCAAACCAGGGGTTTGGAACTGTGAGATTTTCTTTGATGGTTCCAAATATTAGCAGGAGTTTTTGGCTGTTCCCTTGGCTAAATGCACACCCCTGAAAATACTTTGGAAAAAATACATTCACATCTTCTAGTAAGCAGTGTTGGAATGTCCACACTTTTAAGAAATCAAATTGAAAGTTTTTAAGTGTGGAAATTGATGCTTTCATGTGTAAATACTCACATAGGGTCCCATATCTACAATTCCTAGTCTGTGCTTCGCTGGCCTAGAGCAAATTAGTGGTGCAGAAAGAACTTTTATAGGGAATTAATACATACTTGAAGAAAGGGTATGTTCAGCATGCTCTTTCATTTCACAGTCCTTTCAGTCTGCCTGGGAATTGTCTGGCCATTTTTTACCTGCTGTGTTTGGAAAGCAAAGCTGATACTAGACTGCATCTTCATTATTTTTCAGGTTCAAAGCACGCTTATTTTTTCCATTTCTGTAGTTCAGTAAATGCAGAGAGTGCCCAGCCTTGGAGAGTTCGTTGTCTAGGGACGTATTTCTACGAGCACTGGAGTAAAAGATTAATAAAGTGTAATGCCTCAGCAAGGTCCCTGCCAGCTGAAAGTTGTATTGTTTCCTTCAATGTAGAAAGCACAATTACCTGTGGACCTTGATTTCTAGAGATATCGTTGCGAAGTAGTATTTTAAGTGGGGATTAGAGAGGCATATAAATAATAAATATTTGCATTGTTACATGGTAGATTTACTGGTTTATATGCAGATAGGAATCTCTATGCTCCAGGGCACAGCCAACCACTAACTGCTTGCAGTTAGGAAGAAAATCCCTGTGGGAGCATATTATTATGTAATTGCCTATTCATGAGGCTTCCTGTACCTTACTCTCAAGTGTCTTAAACTGCCCATATGTCTGAGAGGGTGTTGGACTAGGTCACCTCCTTCAATCGATCATACCGCGTGTTGTCAGTGAAGTCCTTAGGAGGCTCTCTGGGTAGTGTATGGTGCTGAGCTCTGGGGAGGGCAAAAAGCCATGAAATCCTGTATCTTAGAGTATGTTAAAATGGCTTTTGTAATATCATTTGTGTATTTTTTTGTGGAGCTGTCTGACAAGGCCAAGTTGTTTCGTGAAGTGTGGTGATATGCCTGTCTGATACTCAGCACCCTGCTTGACCCTTCTGCTTAACTTTGTCACTTGCCTTCAATGCATTTTAGTTTTGAGGCTGTGGGTGCTAAATGAGCTGTTTGTATTGGTGTTGAAGTTCTGGGTTTAATGGATGATTTCTCTTATGAAATGGCATTTATGCAAGTTGTCGGTGCAGTTTTAAATCTACTTTCTATGTAGAAGTAGCTGTTAATTCTTCCAGCTATTAGAAAATGACTGAGCCCGAAAAGATCAATGAAATGACAAAGCATAGCACTTAGTGATCGGCTAATTACTGAGAGCAGCCAGCTCTCCAAATGTAGCTTTTTCTTCATTTGGTTGCAGACAGCTTTTGTGATGTTTTTAGGTTGTGGGTTTTTTTTTTTTTAATTCTAGCCTTTTAAGTCTTTATTTTGTCTTCGGAATGTGGAGAGGTTTCTCCAGAAAAAAGAGCTGATTTCAGGTTGCTTGATTCCTCTTGACCTGTGTGTTTGCTCCTGCTTTGCAATCCACGCTGCTTTGAATACCCCATTCTACTGTGTTTTTGAAAGTAAAAGTGTTCTAACGTGTTCCAGGAGGTGGTTTGGCTGTAAAAACAAAACTTGGTCTTCAGCTCGATTTGCTTTTCTGATGTAGTGGTTTGCTTCCCGTGGAAAGGATGGGAAATGTTCAGGGTACCTTGAAGCAGCTGTGCTGTAGCTAAGGTTCGGAACACTCTGGTGTGATCCCTCAACCGACTCAGAAATGAGTGACGGGATCCAGTTTTAGACTAAACAAGCTTGAGCTGTGGATTGTATCTACCCAGACAGATTTCTGTTTGAGTGATTTGATTTTGTGTTCAGCATATGGCGCTCAGTGCGCTGGGAATCTCTTTTCTGTTTTCATGTGGTGTTGGCAAAACAAACGTCAAAAATCCCAGACCCCGTAACCAGCCCAAAGGCTGCTGCTGTCTTTGGGATGTGCAGCAAGAGGCACTTTGGGTCTTGGGCCACACAGTGCTGAAGGAGAGGACTCTGTCCTTTAGTTTTGATTAAAAGCCTGCAGACTGTAGGTTTTGCTTGGGAAATATCAACTGTAATTCTGTTGCTGATCGTTCCGTGGTCTGGAAATGGTAAACCTGTGTGTTTTGGGATGACTTTTTTCATTACAGTATTTATCAGGCTGTTTGGTTGGTGTTTGTTTTTTCTTCATAGAGTTTGGTAAAAGTTTACACACTGTTTCAGTAATTCACACATCAGTGAGAAAAATCTGATTGAGGAATACAGACCTAAACTTTAAACCAAAAACCCAGCTAGGGGCTGGGTGTTGTCACCTTGAGTAGAGTGTCTGTCTAGTAAATAGACCTGAAATACATTCCTGGCTCTCGAGAGTGTGGAATACATCCACTAAGCTTGTAGAGCCAGCTGAGGAAGAAAACTTATTTTATGATAAGTACTTAAAAATAATGAACTTTGTGTGTCATCAGAGAAGTGACCGCTCTGACACTGACTAATTCCACTAATGTGGAACAACACTTAAACTTTTGGGTTTCCCAAATGGCCGGATGAGACCAATCCAATCAAAGAAGAAATGTTGGGTGAAATGTAGACACCCCAAAATCAGTTTAGAAGCATTTTCAAGTGTATACGACAGCAGAATAACAGACAAAGACAATCAGACCTGATGGACTGCTTCAGAAAATCAGGTACTGCACCTGCTGAAGCTGTTGAGTTTTGGTATTTGAGTCAGAAATCAGCTCTGCCTGTTGAAGAAATACCCAGCAAGGCTTGGGAACGCTGTTGCACATGCTGCCTTTCCACCCTCCCGTTTAAATAGGTTTAGCAAGATTCAGTACAATCAGGAATCCTCCTGACGGGGGAAATGGGGGCCTGTTTGTATGGTGTGCCCATGTGATGTGCAACAGATGGTTACTGTATGTCTTGCTACCTTACAGCAAAGTTGTTTTGTATCACTCTTGGCTAATATGCCAAGGAGAGTGTTAGGGAAGGTGCTGAGCACCCTCACTCTGTGTCAGTGTTGTCATGTGTTGAAGTGTCTTGCAGTGGATTCTTCTTAAACAGATTAAAAAACCCTTCCAAAACTGTACTTGGATAAATGGATGTATCATTTCTCTGGCTCCTTTCTGCCTGATATCACATTTATTAATATAATTCAGAATACAGTATTTGTGTCCTCATCTCAGTTTATCTTTGTACTGGAGGGTACCATAAAAGCTGAGAGCTTTTTCTCAAGATGAGGTGAACTTGAGGGGAGAAAACACCCATCCAGAACAGCAGCAACAAAAATCCAGAGCTGTTTCAGCTGCAGATGGAAGGAAGACTGAATGCATTTGGTCTTGTAAGTGTTCTTACTTCAGCCAGTCGGCTCGTAAAGACTGGGCAGCATATTTGGAGTAGTTATCTGCTTGTAGTCTGGGAAATTTTGGTCAGACAGACTTGTTTTGGAAGTTTTGGCTCCTGTAATATTTTCATAAGAGAAGTCAGCTGATAGAATGTCATGGGGCTTGTGTCTGGGGTTTTTTTTGGTGTTTCATTTGGGTATTTTTAAGCAATTTATAGAAGTTCAGTGTGTTTCTGGAAGTTTTCGATGTGTAGCTGAGTATTTAAAAAAGCTAAACAGGAACTTTTATCATGGTTGGTCACGTTTGGTTTTTAAACTAATTTTTAACTTTTTTTTTTCCACAAGCTCCTCCATCCTGTATTTTAGGGATTGGTACCTTCAGATTACAAATGAGCTTTGGTAGCATCAAATGCTCTCAGCAGAGCCATGGCAGCTGAAATGTTCAAGATACTGAACTTTGGAATTGCTCTTGCACGTTCCTTGAAGGAGTCAGACTCTGTTGGTGAGGGTTCCCGAGAAGGGGGGGAGGTAACGTTGTCCGGGCAAGAAGAAAGGTGGATCCACCAATGCTGTTAATTAAGTTCTCTCACTGGATTATAGTAAAAGAGAGAAAACTTGGGTTTGTTCTGTGGCCTGATCTGTTTCTGAAATTCAGAATTTGAGAATGTTTTTATTCTTTTTGAGCCTTGCAGTAAATTCAGGCATCTCAGATGGTCTAAAATGGAGGAAAAGATCCTAATTAAAGCACTCTGGGCTGCAGAGGGAAGGGACATTACCTTCCTAGAAATGGGTAGCTAAGTTTTTTTTTATTTAAATTATGTTAATTAATGGAAATGCCAAGTAGCAAGGATGATGAAGGAAGTTCAGAGTGAGTCAAGTCTGGCTCCTCTTGGGCTCACGTTGGGTTCACACGTGCTTGTAAGTGGCAGTGGCGTCGTGGCTGCGAATTCATATGCTTTAAATGTTCTCCTGTATTGCATTATTGACAGGTAGAATGAAAGTATCTTGTGAATCAGCTTGCTGCTTCATTTCCTAACAAATAACTTGCATATTAAAACGTGAAGCTGATGTCACTTGCATCTGTGAAAACCTCTCAGGCATCAATGTGGTGTTTTTTTTAAAAAAAGCTAATCACAAAGTAGGAAGAAAAAGCTTTGAGAGGACACTTTTTAAAATTTTTCTTCTTTTTTTTTTTATTATAAATCAGTCACAGAATGGTGGGGGTTGGAAGGGACCTCTGGAGATCAGTGAGTCTGACCCCCCTGCCAGAGCAGGGTCACCCAGGGCAGCCCACACAGCAACAGATCCCGGGGGGGCTGG